>JBBPTO010001948.1:0-12874 GCA_038094155.1 Pulveroboletus cf. aberrans
GTGCACATTTTAAATGTATAATTCTGTGTGCACATTTCATATGTATAACTCTGTGCTTTTTTTCAGTTTTGCAAAATGCACAGATTATCCATATCATTTTTTGTGCATTCTGCCATTTTGCCTAAATGCACACATTTTATATGTATAACTCTGCACTTTTTGCCAGTTTTGCAAAATGTGCAGATTATCCATATTATGTTTTGCACATTCTGCCATTTTGGCTAAATGCACACATTTTATATGTACATTTCTGCACATTTTGCTAGTTTTGCAAAATGCGCACATTTTATATGTATAATTCTGCGCATTATGCTAGTTTTGCAAAATGCACAGATTATCCATATCATTTTTCGTGCATTCCGCCATTTTGGCCAATTGTGCACATTTTATATGTATAATTCTGCGCATTTTGCAAAACTAGCATAATGCACAGATTATCCATATCATTTTTCGCACATTCTGCCATTTTGGAGAAATGCACACATTTTATATGTATAATTCTGCGCATTATGCTAGTTTTGCAAAATGCGCAAATTATCCATATAATTTTTCGTGCATTCCACCATTTTGGCCAAATGTGCACATTTTATATATTTAATTTTGCGCATTATGCTAGTTTTGCAAAATGCGCAAATTATCCATATCACTTTTCATGCATTCTGCCATTTTGGCCAAATGCACACATTTTATATATTTAATTTTGCGCATTATGCTAGTTTTGCAAAATGCGCAAATTATCCATATCATTTTTCGCACATTCCATCATTTTGGCCAAATGCACACATTTTATATATTTAATTTTGTACATTCTGCTAGTTTTGCAAAATGCGCAGATTAAATCCATTATATCACTTCACTTATGCTAATTTTCAATCACTGATTTCATTCTGAAGTCACTAAATATGCCTTATTTGTGGCCCTAACTACACCCATACCCTAACAGGTCTATGAAAAACTCCTAGAATGCACTGCAATGCACACATGAACACAGTGTGGAGGCCCAAGTTGCAGGCTGAGCCCTCAAGGTGATGGAAGACTTGCAAGGCACCACCAATGGATGTAGGGCAGCTGCTGCTGCATGAAGAAGGATAGCTGAGGAAGTGGCCAAGATGGCAACTGCTTTTGCAGCACAAGATTCTTTGACATCAGTCCTCAATCTGATGCAGGAGGCTAGACCATTGACAGCCAGACCAGATGTGATGATGCCAGTCTGCTCCAAGGTGAGTGGTGTCTGCTATGCACACATACCAGCAACTGATGATTTCAGTGCAAACACATCATGTCTGACAAGGACAAGGGTGGCAAGGATGACATGCCAAGCCTGATGATGAAGATGAGGACCGATGCTCCACCAAGGAATGTCCATGTCAACCTATGTGAGCTTTGCACTCACTTGAAGATCACTTGTGTTGAACCACCCGACCAAACTTGCAACACTTGCGAGAAGCAGAAGGTGAGGTGCAACAAGTTGTTGGGGTGTAGGAGGCCGAGGAGGCAGGAGGGGCAAGCTGTGGAGAAGAAGGGGAAGGCACCAGATGAGTGAATGCACAATATTGTTCACCAGCTAACCAGACTGTAGCTTGCTCGAAGTGCCAAGCTGCATGATTGCCAGACTCCTCATCTGAGGTGAAAGTCAAGGAGCAACTGCAAAAGAAGACAAAAGCAACTGTCAAGCTCTCAGTCATGATCCCACTGCTCAGATTCAAGCCAGGCCATATCTCAATGCACAATCAAGCCAACCATGCCATCATTGAGCTTGAAGGATGACTGCTCACAATGCAGGCCAAGATCAAGCAGATGGAAGGCGAGCTATCCTCTCTGGGATGCGAGTTTATGGGGTACCTGGAGGAGCTAGTGTTGATCTGCAAGGGGTACCTGGCTAAGTAGTTGTAGATATGTTTTTGTGCATCTTTGAGCAAATTTGAGCATGTGTGTCTGTGTCTGAAAGTCAGTCTGAGTCAGCCCTAAATAAGAAGAAAAGAAGAACAAGTAAGAAACAGGCATAAAACAGATAATGGAAGAAATGCAAATCTAGAGTACAAGGTTCTGCTTGACTTTTCTTCTTCGGTCTTCTCTCTGCATCTATACCTGCTTGGTTTAAATTGGTCAATGAAAGTCCAAGTCAATTTTGAATAATAGTCTGATACCAGATTGAATCTGGATCATCAGAGAAACAAACCAAAACACAAGGTATGCATTTTAGATGATGTGCAGTTGAAGGAAGGTCTATATAGTGCATATAGTGATGTGAGATGAGAAAGACTTTGCAATGAAATCAAGGGAGAATAAATGAGTCCAAGAGATGGCCTATTATATGAGTTCAATGTTTTGTTTTTGTTCTTTTCTATTTGTATTATATGAACATTGTCCAAGAGACACTAGACAAAACCTGGGATAAAATGGAGGTTGTCAGACAAAACTCAGGGTAAAACAGATACAAGAAAAAGTTCAGGTTGGAGGGTAAGCTAGTCATCAAATATCGCTCCCTCATCTGCCTCAACATCATTCTCTTCATCTTACTTAGCATTGTATTCATCTAACTCACAATTATCCAATCTAGTTAAATTGGTTACTGGAATGGAGATCCTTGTCCTTGTGAAGTAGGGCAACAGCCTGAATGTAGCATACCTCAACCTCAAGATGGTGCTGTCTAACTCTGCCAGCAGGTAGAATCCTCCAATAGTCCAGTGAAGGACTACCATTGGTCCAAGATAGTGAGGCTTTGTCTTTCAGTTTAACTCCATCTCAATCTGGGAGTTCCAGACTAAGATGAGATCATCAGAATGGTACTCTGCACCTTGTATCTGGTTCTTGAAGTGCACTTCAAACTGCTTGACTGATGCAAACTGAGACTGAAGAATGTGCTTTTGCATGTCATCAATATCTTCCTAATGATTTTGGAGCTGGGATGCTTGCCAAGCAATCAGGGCAGATCTAGAAACTGGATTAGAGTCTGAAGCTGGAACCAGAAATGTAGCCTCAGATAGATCAAAAGGAAGAAGTGGCTCAACTCCATGGACTATGAAGTATGGAGACAATCCAGTGGACTTTAGAATTGTGATGTGCTTAGCCCAGAAAATGGAGTGAGCAGTGAGAGCCAGCAAACCTCCCCCCCAGGGTACTTTTGATAATGGACTCCTGGACATCAAAGTGATGCCATTTGACCATTCCATTCACCTATGAGTTATATGGAGAGATCTGGATATGGTTTTGAAAATGATCCTAAGCATTCAGCCATGTATGTGTCCCAACCCTCTAAATATATGACAGCAGTCACTAATCATTTCAAAAGCAAGTTCTTACATCCTCTTGCTTCAGTTCCTGAGCTCATTTCTATTATTTCAGCCTCACATCTAAGTATTGTGTCTGCTATGCTAGGTTCAAAAGCACTGGAGGTGACATTGTATCTGAGGCTGATGATAAGGGTGAGCCACTACAAAATCTTCTCAGTAGGACTATTCTTTCCTTCCATCTTGCTTGATTGGCTGATCCTTGGCCCAGAGAATGTTTTGCATTCTTTTCCCTACTATGAGGAGCTTAATGTAATCTAGAAGGGCATACCTTCCTTCAATAGTAAACTCATATCATTCAATCCAGATGTTGATTATATGGAGAGCTTCCTTGAAATTGTTTCCATGAAAGCTAGTGGTGCTTGCACTTGGGGTAAAGATAACATCAATGAGATGGAGTGGGATATAGAGGATGGTGATAGCAATGGTAACAGTGATATGGAAAAGGATGGTATACCAATACATTCACTTGCTCCAGCTGAGCTCACTTTCCAGGCAAGTAAATTTTATTCTTTCATACTGAAGGCACTGTATGATCAACAGTCATTGGCCCAGTCTATCTCTAGACCATTTGTGGGAGAGACACCCTCATGTAAAGATCACAGTTTGTTCACAAGACAGACTCCATATTTATATTCTTCAAGTTTGGCAGGTTCTATGGAGATCAAAAAATCTTCAGATATCTTGTTCTCAATCAACCTCATGTCACTTTCAAGTTTAGGGAATGAGTTCACTGCTAGATTGAGAGAGATAGACAAGCAGAGTGATGCTGCGGATTCAGTACCAGCTTTCTCACATATAATACTGAAGTTGAATTATTTGATTCAGAAATGAGAGCTTGAACAACAAAGCTGGGAGCTCCAAGCTAAGTTGACCAATGCTAAAATGAAGTTCAAGTGTGAACAAGAATTCAAAATGCTAGATCTGTGCTTGAAGAAGTCACAGGAGCATGTGTATGCTTATCAAGTTGACATCTTGAACAAGCAGTTGAAGTGTGTCCATGCTATGTAACAAATTTCCTCTAATATACAGCATATGGTGGGCATGCCACAAAGCATGGCTATCCCTATTATGTCAAACATGGATGGCCATATGAGTACATCTTCTCCAGCTTTTTCTACTCTGGCCACTTCATACTGTCTCAGCTAAGACTTATTACTTGAATACCATGAACTTGCTTTTCTGAATTCACTTCCTTCCTCTTTTCACATGGCTCTCTCCTCAGCAGACTCTTCAATGCCATATCTGTTTTCTCTCTCCCCAGGCTGTGTTGTTACTCATGTGGGGTTTACTATAGAGTCCACTACAGGACCCTCCTCAGCATTATCCTCCTGTGAGTTGCTTACTACTTTTTTGCTGAACTATGAACAGTCCATCTTATAATTTGTTGACTTATTTTTACTTCCTCTCCAATCCACTGTGTGGTCTTTTGTTTGTAAACTATACATTTCTTTCTTTGATTCCTCCTTATCAGCTCTTTGTTGAAACAGGTCATATTACATCTTGTATTGGTATTTGAATTCTGTAATACATGTTCTAAGCAGCAAACTTGTTTATCCTCCTTCTATGTTAACTACATAAGACTCATTGAGGGCTTCAAAGAGATAGCTCATTAAGTTTATGTGGAAGATTTGATCTGGTGAGCTGATTGGAACCTGTACTACCACATGGTCATAGTCATCTGCTTCTCTTTGTACTTCTGCTTGTGCCCAGAGCATCAAAGATGGCTTTTCAAACAACTTCCCAAAACAGATGATCATGTTATGAAGAATTAGGCAACACTGCACCTAGTGAGTGACATCTTTATATTCTGCATGGTTCAAATATGCAGACAGAGTTATCTCAAAGACTGAAACTGGCCTTTCAAGGCTGCAAATGCATGTTCAACATGAATCTAAATCTAACACATCAAATCACAACTTCATATCACAGTAGGTAAAATTTTAAGGTATGCACCTTTGACAGATGACAATTATATACCTTTTGTGCTCATGATAACCCTATGCCATGACTGGCCTTGAATGAAACAATGCACCATGTTTGTATGGAATATGCACTATCTGCCCAGATCCAGTGTCCATTCAAAATCAATCCTTCAGCATCATAAGCTATGCATATCTCTTGGAATGCATATGCACTATGAACATTCCCTAAATGGTCTAGCCTATAATCCATGATCTACAGATTATCTACCATGACAATGAGCTAACAGTGGCATTTTTAGTCAAACTCAAGAGAGATATAATCTATTTACCTGATAATTAAGTGAGTAACATCTCTTTCTGTCCATGAAGGTATCTCCATATAATAATGGTTTCTCAAAAAAAATTGTAGGTGGTCTCATCAATATCAAAAATATCTTCTCCCTATGCTGGGCAAGTTCTTGCCTCTGTGAACATGCATGTAGATTTCACTGCTTCTGAATCTGCTGTTGGTACATAGATAAATTTATCATGCTTGCTGAGGAGTACAAGCATGATGTAGTTTGTGCAGTTGACCACAGAGCCAACACTTATGCTGGCCCATTGTGCTATATATTCAGACATTGCTGTATTGCCATAGTAGCCAGGACAATTTACAAAGATGGAAAGTTGAATTGCAATTGGAAGCTGTGGGCAATTCAAACCAGATTGGAAGACAGAGTTCCCACTAATTTCATCCAGGATCCAGTTGAAGATTTCAGGATCAACATAAACTTTTTTCCAGAGTAGATGTAGTCACAATTCTGTAAAGTGCTCAAGAAGATAAAGTTGAGATACATGAAGAATGATACCATACCATATGGCAAGAATGTCGAGTGCCTGCACAAACATGCTATCATTGTCAGTAATCAATTCTGATACTGCACCCCAATGACATAGGATGTCCTCAAAAATGAAGGATGTGAGAGTGGTTGAATTCTTGGATTGCAGCATACACCATTCCAGGTATGTGGTTAGAGCACACTGGGCCTGAATGATATACTGGTATCTGCACAATCTAGACATCAGCATCATGTCAATGTGAACCTTGTGGAATAATCCACCAATGATGAGGACGGTGAGTGGAATATGGAATGTCTGGGTCTGCCAGATCTGACACTCATTATGAGTTTTGATATACCACTTGATATCATCAACCAACATGGGCCACCAGAACTGCAGGAGAAGTTGAGTCCAGACTGAAAAGACACCTTTGTGTCTGAGGTCATCATAGGCCTCCCAGATTAATCTGTATTGATGTCCCCTTGGGACTACAAGCTGGTGATGACCATGCAGTTCTTGATGGTACAAAGAGCCATTGAGAAGAAAGAAGTGGGTAGCAGAATTGATGAAGGAGGTGAAGTCAGTGTCAGAGAGATCAGGGGGATAAAGGTGACTGGCAAGGAATTCTGGGATAGAATCAATCCATGCCTCTTTGGAGTGGGCTTTCATGGAATGAGAGATTTCTGGGCCCACCTGAGTTGAGTCTGGTATGAATGACACCAGGACACAGAGGAGACACTTGAGCATAAGTGTGAATGATGACCTGGAATGGTGAGCACATGTCCCAGGAGTGGATGGATAATCATTGAGAAGGACAATAGAAAAGGAATAAGTCTGGTCTAACCAGTCCTTGAAGTTGTTGTCCTCTGGAGGGTCATCCTTAGATACTGGATAACAAGAAAGGCCATCCACTGTGATATGATGCATTGCAGGAACATGGACAAGATTAAATAAGAAGAGCAGGATGCCTGCAATCCACCAGTTTATGGTTGCATTCGGCTGCAGATCTGGGTTGTTGATCATGCTCTTCACATATTTGGCATCCATTTCGACTGTGAGGTTAAAAATACCGAAGATAAAAACCCAGACTGCTTGAAGGGCATGAAACAGTCCATAAAGCTCAAGTTTAGCCTGTGAATAGCAGCTCTCCACTTCAGTGAGACTGATGGACTCAAAATGGTTTGGATACTGCTTCCCATCATTCCCAAGTTGCAAAAAATAGAATCCAACTGTGATGATGGATGTATCTACTGCTAGGAATACCTCTTGCCTGGACTCATAGTCCAAGCGGTGCAAGGTGGGTGAAGAACAAATAGAATTCTTCAGATGCTACATGGAAAGCTGCTGAGGCTTACCTTACTCAAAGAGAATGCCTTTCTGGGTCAAATTGACCAATGGATGCATGATGGATGTGAAATCCTTTATGAAGATATGAAGGACACCACATATGCCAAGAAATCCCTACATGTGGGTCACTGTCTGGCATTCTGGCCAGTTGCAGATTTTCTAAACCTTCTGTTCATGAGAAATCCATCCATCTATTGTGTACTGGTGCCCAACAGTAGTGATGTCTGGGGTGGCAAGGACAAACTTTTTGACAGAGACAGTAGCACTCACAGTTTGAAGATGCTGGTGAATCTGGTGAATGACCTGGAGGTGCTCCCAGATGAAGTGACAGATTCCTGGATTGTCCAGAATAGTCTCATATGACCCATCTGAAAACTGGTACTGGGTTAAGATGGATTTGACTGGCAGATTGTCAATGAAGGGGTAGGTATAGTGAGGAATTTCATTCTGGAGGATAAAGGCCATATCAGCTTGGTATATCTGAACTGCATTGATGTACCCCATTGTCACAGTGGTGAGCAAATGTGGGCCCATTGGACTGTTGAAATTTATCAGATCATGAGAGTCTGAGTGAAGTGGTTGCTGATTGTATCTAGTAAATAGATTCATCATGCCATACATGGCATATCCATCAAAGAATTCTGCAAAGTGCTTAACAAATGGTGAGGCAGAGGAATTGTGAATGATAATGGCATTGAGTGGTTGGAGGTCATGAATGAGGTGAAGAGATTTGCCATCTTGCTTAAGGATGCAGAACCAGTGAGAGCAGTAGGTGGCTGTTGAGGGTTCATATACTCCAGAAGCAATCCAGTCCTTGATAATCTGTATAGTATCATTCAACATGGCAGGCAGGACCAGAATATTTCACATCACCCAAGGGATATTGTTACAATCGGCCCCTTTTCATATCATCACTTACATATACATGGGTGTCAGTCCCAACTTGGACGTTCTTTTCTTTTCATCACTGACTATGATATCCTGACTCACCATCCAATTTCCATCACATTCTATGTGATTCCAATTGCTTCATCAGCAACTCCTCCCTGTCTATATAAACTCATTGTCCTGTACCAGCATTTTTAAGCTAGACCTTCCCCGTCATATACCTTGAATATACCAGGTCTTTGTTCCCCTAGTCCCTAGTCCCTCACCAGGGAACCTTCTTGCTCTTCGAGACTTCATAGCGCTCCTGAGGCTATGCTGTTCTAAAGGGAAACCTCTTGTTCACCTCGAGATGATTGATCTCTGAGGAAGCTCTCTCTTCAATGTTTGATCAACGAGATAGGACAAGCAGAAAGCCTTGTTCTCCTAGAACCCTTATACCTGGCCCTCATAGAATGCCTCACTGCATTCTCCTTCATCTTCATATCTCCAAACCTCCTTTTAGGGGCTGTGCCTATCTTTACCCAAGGTAGTCATAACAGATATGGGGTATGGTTGAAATTTTGACAGGTGGGAAGTATTTCTCATTGAGGCAACCTCACTCTGTTGGGACCCAAGTGAAAGTCAATTTGTGTTCCTAGACTAACGATGAGTTTGACCTCATCCGGCCAGAGCCAGTTTGCAGGATCGAGCACTAATTTGTCAGCATGCTCCTGAGTGAAGCAAAGTTCAGGAACAAAATCAGGAGGATAAGTAGGTAAAGATTTCAGTCCAGAAAGCAGATCCTCTGATAGAGACTGAGTAATCTGAAACTCTTTGTCTGTCTGAGCAATTACAGAGCAGACCTTTTTGATGACTGGCTTATAAGCCGAGCAATAAGGGATGGTATCATACAACTAAACAGAAGCAAGAGTGGAAATGATGTCCAAATTAAGTCAAGATTGAGTTGAAGAGAGAAACAGATAGTCTGATGACAGTAGAATTGGACCAACAGAAAGTGATGGGAGATAAAGGTATGATAATGAATTGCGAATGAACGATGAGATGCAGGACTCTCCCCAATGCAGGACCAGATCATCAATTTTTAAAAATATATCTCTACAATGAACTAATGGCTATTGCACTGCTTTCACTCTCAGTAATGTGGACAACCTTCAGACTAAGCATGGGTTGGTAGCATATACTGCTTCTTTGTGTTTGGGTCACAAAGCGTGATGGTCTGTGAACCATCCAGGAAGTCCTTGGTATTCAGACATGAGACAATGGAATGGACAACCAAGAAGAAGATCAAAATTGGCACATGCAAGAATCTGCACCTGCATCATAATCTCGCCAGCATCAAAATCAAGTGCAAGATTGCTAAGGATCTGAATGATAGTGTTGATGCTGGTATTAGCAGATGACATGCATATCTTGTGGTCTAATCAGACTGGCAAACCAAGGCCCTCTCAAATACACTTGGATATAGTGATAATTTCTAAACCAGAATCAAGAATGCCCAGCAGAGTACACTCTGAATCACAGATTCGGACCTCAATCACCTGTAAGGGAAGGTTGTGATGTGCCACAATGAGTCCATCATTATTATGCAGAACTTGGTTACCATATTCTCAAGTGACAGAATCTGGATTGAGGCCAGATAGCTCATTCACCTGGATAAAGTTTATAGAGGTGTTAGTGATACATTTCACCATGATAAGGTCCTGGAATTTCTTTCTGAACTCAGGAGAGACAGCAAACAAATCCTTTATATGGACTGGAATGCTAGAGTCCAGGACTCACTCCAGGACTCTCTTGGGTACTGAGTCATTTTCTAGCAGAAACAAGTACTTATACTGCAATGAGGGAACAAATGATTGGTTAACTTGGGGTGCATGGACAGGAATATTGCTGGTTGTTTCAGACACACTGGACCTAGGTCCAGAAGACTGTCTGGCCAAAGCAGATGATGTCAATAATGGAATAGGAGTATGCAGCCTAGGCATTTCTGTCTGGTAAGTATCAGAAGCAGACTGGGATGATTTTGATGCTTGCTGGAGTTCTGGTGACAAAATCTCCCCAGATACCATGGCTGCATGACTATTTGGTTATGTGCAAGATGATACCTGGACTCCATCAAACCAAACTTGCTTTACCTTATCCTTCAAGGCCTTATCTGCCTGGAAAGAGGCACAGGCCTGAGTGAGGTATGGCTGAAATTCCTCATCAGCAATGACTGGGAGAGGATCACTATTTACTTTTGATTCTGTGGCCATATATGAGCTCAAGTCAATGTCAAGCACCATAGGAGTGGCCAGATAGGCAGCAGTCAGAAGAGCAGCAGTGAGATGGGGGGGAATTCCTCTGGAATCTGGATGATGAAGAAGTCATAGTGGATATAGAAGAAGAAATAGTCTGGTTGATAGCATTCTTCAGGCAATGTTGTAGGAAACTAGAGTTTCCTACAGTGATATCTGGTGTTTTCCTGTGGTTCAATAGCCCCTATCCAGCGCTCCTACCAAACCCAAGATCATTCCACTGCCATTCATCCCAACCCAAGTCAAGCCAGTTGAAGTTCAAAGATCAGTTTTGAATCCAATGTCCGGACCTGAGTTCCTGCACACTGGTCCCAGTGTTTCTGCACCTCAGAAACCATTCCCACACTCCGGGTTTGGTCGGGTTTTTGCCTTTCTTATGTTTCCTTTACTGTACTTCATTCGGGTATGCCTGGATTAGACTTTTGTACCTAGGACTTTGTCTCTAGACAGTGTGCAAGTTACCACCACCTTTCCTAAGCCTCTAAGTCCGGTTTCCTAAGCCTTTTCCTACATTTCCCTTCAAGTTTCCCTCAAGTCCTGCAACTATAGTTGGTTTCCTAGCCCTACTGAATGGGGGGAAGCCAGACTTGAGTTTTCCAGTGTTCTGTGGATGATTAGTGAGCCTTTCCTATAGTCCTTTTCTCTTTCTTTGCAATCCTCTTGGGTCAAGATATACACTCACACCCCTGTTTCTTGCATCGGACTACACTCCGGAGTCCTTTTGCTGTTTTACAATGTCCACCAGGAACATGAGAGATCTCTGACTCAACTGGCATATACAGTCTACCATTAGCTCCCTGGATAATCTTTCCTGTATTCAGGTACTTGGCTGAGGTTGTGCAGGACTGGGCATAATATTCTGGCAAAGTGCAGAACCTGCAAAGAGAAGTAGTCTGAGCAGCCACATTAGCCTCAATCTTGACTACTGGAGCTGGGTTGTAGGCAGAAGCAGGTGACATAGAAGGCTGGCTGGTGTACTGAGGCTGTATGGTCTGCTGGTTCCAAGGGAGGATGTCAACAGTGGATGTGAGGGTAGACTGAAGTGCAGATCTGGTCAGCAAGAACTTGGCAGTAGCAATGATGTCTTCCATTGGATACAGATCATCCAAGTGGATGTCCAGTTTAACAATTGCAAGGCATTCATAAATACACTCCTGAAGAAGTGAAGGAAAACCTGCAAGGAAAATCATATTGTGCTTGATATCTGAGTGCTTATGATTAGCCACCAAAGCTGCAGCAACCTTCTAGAATTTCTAGGTATACTCACCCAGGCGATCCTGGCTTTGCATCTGCTTGGGTTGATATTCCTCAACCAGGTACTGAATGTCAGCATGGCAATAATGGTTAACACCTTCACAGCCCAGATATAACTTTTTCACCACATCAATAAATGCAGCCCAGTTCACCAGATTAGTGGTGACTTCTGGGAGTGTCTCCCAGACCTCAGCTTCATCTAAGTTAGCATACTGCATTGCAGCCTTGATTTTACCAGCTGCATTGAGTGCAGCATGATTACTGAGCTGCTCAATGTCCTCTAAGCATTAAGGGAGCTGGGATGGCATCTTTCCATCAAATTTTGGTGCACATGGAGTACTCCAAAGCAGCGTAAGGAAACCCTATGGATTAGCTATTGATCTCAGTGAGTATAAATAAAAAGGTGAAAGAAGAACTGGTAAATAAGGTGAAGCAGGTGAGGATGATGAAGATGATGAGAGTGAAACCAGACTCAGAGTCTGTGTATCAAGAAGAAATGCTAAGGATGGTGGTGGAGTAGACTGATGTGAATTGGTTGAGCAGGAGGTGAGAGGTGAAAGTAGGTGTAAGGATAAATCTGATGGAGCAGATTGTACAGGACTGGTATTCTAAGGAGAGGTGGAATGTGCAAAATCTCCAGGAATGAATGGTGAAGTGGATATGGAAGGGGAAGAATTCAATCAATGATGATGAGTGTTGTTACGATTTATCCCAGACTATGTTTCTTTCTTCGACTTAACGCTTACATACACATGGGTATAAGTCCCAACTTGGACGTTCTTTTCTTTTCATCGCTGACTATGATACCATGACTCACCATCCGTTCCCTTCGCACTTCATGTGCTTCTCATCACTTACTCAGTCAGCAATTCCCTCCACCGTATTCCTTCTCGTTCCATGCCTACTCTGAACTTCCATACGTATATAAACCCGCATCGTCGCACCTATGCTCCTCATTCTAGTCTTACCAGTTTCTACCTCGTTATCCTTGTAACACCTCGGGAATACATCTTCCCCTCTCCGTGATATGGGTCTAAGGGTAGCCCTAATGACTTAT
>JBBPTO010001949.1:0-12871 GCA_038094155.1 Pulveroboletus cf. aberrans
TGAGGACAGGAAGGACGTCAAAAAGGTTTAGTTGTTCAGACTGAGGTGATGGCAGGTTGCTGACGTTTGCAGTTTTGGGATTCGTTGACTGAGCTGCAGACCTCTGCCAGCATACCACGCGGGATGGTGATCGGGCTCAAAGTTCTTGATCCACGGCTGAAGTAGGCTCATGTCTTCCGCTAGGGTTTTGGTCTGATGTTTCGTAGGTTCCCTCCAAAGAATGCAAAGCCTCACTACTCCGATGTCACACAACCTTCTATGCAATCATCCCCGGCTTTCATCTTCCCCACGGCTCTTACAGCACAGAGCGAAATCTGGGACGAGGATGTACGCGGGAGTCTCCAGAAACCAAGATACAAGAAGAAGGATCTTGACGAAAGGCGATCCAAGGTCGGTATTGCTTCCATTTTCTTATTCGTACTCATTCCATCGGGTCATAGAACCTCGTCCCAGGTACCTCGCTCAACCCTCTTCGTCAAGACGATCGTATCCCTGTTCTCCTCGTTCAACGGTCGATCGAACCCTGTCCGAGCACCTCGACATCACACTCGAATCGATCACAAGGCATACACGGCTGGACGCTCTTCTTTCCCGCCGGCTGGAGCATGGCGTTCCTGTCATCCCTTTTACATACGGGCACGCGCTTTGCCGGGCAACGCGAACGCACGAAACAGTTTTTCGAAGCGGGCGTCGGCGGGTTCCCGGGTGACTATCCGACGACGGGGGTGTATGACGTCGCAATCAAGGAGCGCGCGGAGAAGGAGAGGGCGAAATGGGAGCGAACGCCGAAGGCGAAGAAGGCGAATTACGACAAGCTGGGGACGAGGAGCGCGTGGGTGCCTGATTGGGAGGTCGTGCTTGGGTTAGAGGGTGCAAAGGGCGGAAGGGCGCGGTCGGAAGGGAGTGGTGGCGGTGGTCGTGGTCGTGGGTCAGGGGGAGAGGAGCTGGTCACGACGCAGAGAGAGCCCGAGGTCGACGCCCAGGGACCCGTCGTTCAACCTTGGTTGTTGCGTGGCCCTCGCGTCGTGGACATGTTGTCCGACGCGTTCATCACGCCGGTGCAGTTTTTGGGTGAGGTGAACAAGCTAAGAGAAAAGCAGCACGCGGGGCCGTTGGAGACGGAGATGTCGGCGGAGGAACTAGTGCGTGCGGCGTTGGTGATGGTGCGCACGAGGATGGTGGGGCGGGGTGCGCCGACGGACATGGCGAACATGTACAAGATGGACGATGGCGAGGCGAGGAGGTGGATCAGGGCGTTTGGCAAAGATGGTGAGGGGGAAGGATCGAGCGAGGATGAGTATGAGGTGAGGCGCCCCGTCCATCGCCGCTAGGGTCGTTGACCATGATGTTCGGCATAGCTCGGAGAGATCAAGCCGTCGCAGACGGACATCGTCGGGTACGTGACGACGGGGGACGTCTCGCTAACCCGCGGCGAGGGCTTTGCGATCGCTGCAATTCCGGTAGTGCGGTACCTGGCGTTGCGGAAGCAGGCTCTGAGGTACGTGATTCTGGACGTGTCAATTAGGGTTTGGGTCGGTGACGATTCGTTGCAGACTGGATCAGTCGGCGTTGTTGGTCAAGATCAGGGATCGGGACGGGACGACCTGTCGTGCGGCGTACCTGGAGCTGTTGGACGCTTGAGGCTCGATGCGCTGGTTGCGCGTTTGCGTTACATTCAATTATTTACAGCGGTTTGCGTAAGTAATGGCACCCGCGACTTGTAAAAATAATACACAACAATGTCGGACTTGTCATTTTGATCTGTCGACTTGACTTTGCACACCATGCCAAATCGAAGGATCTTGCCTGACTTGAAGCTAGCTGCCATTCGCCTTCATTGGAGGGAGCTCATGTCCCTCACAGATCTCCTCGACTGTGTTGGATTCTCTCGCCACACTTTTTTTCGCATCCAATGGCTCTATCAGGAAACTGGCAATGTCGTGAAACCTTGCAGCACTTTCTTTGGATGGCCATGGATTCTCAATCTGAACGATGTTCAATATCTCCTCGAGCTTATTCCCCATCACCTGGATTGGTTCTTAGATGAGCTTATGAGGTTGATGAAGCACAATCATTTTATCTCCATCCACTACTCAATGAGTCTGCTAACTTCAAATCACTGGAGTCACCACTATCACGATCTTTTGTTGGTCAGTCTTGCTAAAATGAACATTCAGTATCCTCCTGTCACATTCAGTCATGTACTTCAACCTTTGGCTTGGGCTTCTCTTGAACAATGATGTTCGCTTTGAAGTTCACCTTACATACCCACTCACCTAAAAGCTGATAGTCATCATCTGTTGCAATTGACAGTGGTGATGGAGAAACATGTGGGATATGGAAGGTGATCTCATAGTCTTCAAATGAGAGCATGACAGGATTGAGTTTGTCTGAGATCCAGACCAAGAGCTGAGCCTTCCATGTATCGAAGGGTTTGTCAATATTGAGCTTGAAGTAAGCATTCAATCCTTTTCATTTTTTCACATCCTTGTTGAATTCAGATGCCAGGAATATTAACAGATTATATGTGACCTTGACAGCCACCTTTGATGGTTCTGGCTCACTGGTTTGGTTGGCTCTCTGTTCTGAAGCTCAAAGCAAAGTCAGTGATGATGATCATGAAGTGAATATATGCTACTTTTTTTGATTTCTTTCTGGGTCTTTTCTTTCATAGATGAAGCAGGAGGATTGTCTGTTTCTGCTCTGAGGTTTTTGGACTGTGTCATCTGATGGTGTGGGAGTCTTGCTTTGGCTAAAGCTGATGCATCAGAGAGGTCATTCTTGTCTGAAATAGATGGCAAACATGACAAAGAATGTGAGGAAAGAGAGCTGAGATCCTCATCTTCAATGAACTCCTTGCTTTTGAACTGCTTTCATACAGGCATGGTAAAGGTATCTTGCTGAAAGGGATATTCATTGCACAAAACTCAAACTATGACTAAGTCACACATTGTTGTGTGTTATTTTTACAAGTCGTGGGTGCCATTACTTATGCAAATGGGTGTAATAGTGGGTCTCAAATGCTAGTCAAGTCTGACTAGTGTGGTCACTAGTAGCTGATTAGTGTAGTCAAAAAGTTGTATCATATGAAACTTTAGATGGCAGGAAAGATGTTCATTCTCTTACCCTGGGCACGATTGGATATGTTGGGGCAACTTAGTGTAGACATAGCTATAAGCAAATTCTGCCTTGGAAAAAGCAAAAAATTTCAGTAAATAGTTTACAACATATCAGAAATATTTTCTTGAATCTGTTGGTAGAACTTATCTCTCCAAAAGAGGAAGAATATATTGGGAAATTTTATACAGAACAATAAGGATGGTTAACATATTGAATTATATATTTGGAATAACTTTTAAGCTCTGTTACCACTACAGAGTCAAACAATGTTTTCAGATACATTTGTAAGATATAATGGAAAAACACTGCTCTCATTGGTTGCCAGCATCAACATATTCTAGATACATTTTTTGACTGTGTAATGGTAACAGAGTTCAAAAGTTATTCTAAATATATAATAGCAGGACATACTTATTGTTCTAAATAAATTTGCCCATCTTATTCTTCCTCTTTCAAAGAGATAAGTTCTGCCAACAAATCTAAACAAATATTTCCAATATGGTTGTTGGAAAAATCCTGGCAGCATTGGATGATATAATAATGCATTGGAATGATCATTCCAATCGTGGAAAATTTAAATGGATAGCAAATGACTAAGAAAAGTTGCTAATGCTATTGCAATTATCATTGCCATACAACCATGGTAACATTATGATTATGATGACTAATAATGGGTCCATCCCCCTACTGGTGTTGCCCCAGTCACCACTGGTTGATGCTGCAGCTGTCCTGTCCCATTGTGGTTGTAGTGGCTGTCTCACTGTCATTCCCATTACCTCATGGTTACTGTCCAGTCACCATCACTGCAGCCATCCTATCCCATTGTGGTTGTGGTCATTGTACTGTATAGCCTCATGGGTGTGATCTGGGCACAATCATCATGGTGTTGCAATCCCCATGTCAGGTTGTCATCATTACTATGGTTGTGGTGGCCATCCCATCACCATGGCTGTCCCATTGTGGTTGTTGCTGTGACTGTCTCATCCTGTTGTGGTAGCAGTCGTTATTGTGTGCACATTGGGTGGGTTGGGGTCACAATTGCAACCCCTGTGCCATGTTGTTGTTGTTAATGTGGTAGTTCTGTCCAGTTGTGGATGTGCTCATTGTTGAAGTTATGGCTTGTCCACCATGTCATGGTGGCCATCCCATCATCATCATGGTTGGGGTTGCATCATCATGCCCATCACCATGTAGTTCCTGTCCAGTCATCACCATCATTGATACAGGCATCCTGTTGTGGTCATGGTTGCTGTCAGAGTGGGTGACTTTTCATAGCCTAATAATTCAAAGATTAGATTAGATTATAATAAATTTCACCCCATATGGAAATCATGCTGAGCTGCCAATGTAGAAATGAAAGGCTTTGAAATTCATACCTCTTCAATAAACCTTAATCTGAAATTGAGGTCAGGCCCCCTTGAATAGATTATTTGTCATGGAATATCTGCATTGACTAGCCAATTTTGGCAATCAATGCCAGTGAAACTGCTTATGTCAGCAGTGCTGCTGTGCACAAAGTGCTTGTGCTTCAACTAACTCTCTAGTTAATGGTGGGTGCACACTACAGTAGAGTGGGCAAAACTAATCTGCTGACTGACATTGACACATAGATGCTGTGCAATTTTTACTCTATGCTGATGTTTACCTGAATTTGTCCAGCATGCAACCATGACATGGTACTCAGTGAAATGATGACCTGTTTTTGGCCCAACACAATGAAAATTTCATATGTGTCTGCATTCTGCTGCTCAAAGCCATTTGGTAGATAAAAAAAAAAGGTATATATGGCATCATATATCATGTTTTGCATAACAGAAGCTTATCCAGTGTAGGGACAAACCAGCTGACCCTCCATGGCAGAATGGAGAGCAATGGAAGAGTTCTCTGTTGATCTGATGTCTGAAATGTATAAATACTGGCTGTCTGTGCATGTAGCAAATTCATCATTGCCTCATACCCTCATTTCTTGTGACTCAAGATGTCTGATGGCTGTGAACCACACCAGCATTCAAAGGTATCAGATCAGCTTCACCCTGAACTGCATTACAATGATGCTGGTAATCCGTTTGTTTGTGATGTGAATGGGACTTGATTGCCACATCATGGATTCACCTTGGTCAGTAAATTCATTGAACTAGATCCTATCTAACAATCTTTGATGACACATGCAGCCACTTTCTCAGTCTGCTCACCAGTCTGATAACTCTACACTCAGAAACTGGGGCACAGATGGGTCAGTTCATGTTATGGAGGTATGAAGTTGATTACATGCCAAGCCTGCTAGAATATATCTGAATGTATCCACATCAAATTCCATTGTCATGATGAAAGCCCAGTTGCTTTCACTGGCATACAGCCTTTGCCATGATGTATCACCTCGAGGATCCAGCAGGAGTTGAGCATGACAAAGGTAGAGGCAGCATCCATGATATGTCTCAATGTGAGCTTCCCAAGTAATCTCCACTCCTGTGATGATGGCAGCAACAACTCTAACTATGGTGTTACATTTTTCATCTATTCATTCTTTCTCAAGTTCTTCTTCGGCTGCAGCAAGGTGATTGATGAAATCATCTGAATCCATATGGTGCATAGATTTAGCGAAATATTTTATTCCTGCACTGTGGACTGATGACTGGAATATTTCATTATAGTAAAATAATTTGAAATATGATTCAAAGGCCAATTTATTCTATTCTACAAGAATAGTGGCTATGAAAAGTCACCCAGTTGCAGGACCCACACCAGGGTCTGATCATGTCCTGTTACATTGCCTTGTGGTTGCCATCCAGTCATTGTAGCCATACCATCCAGTTGTGGTAGTGGTTGTGGCTGCCATTCCATCCTGTTGTTGATGTTGTCAGCACATTATGGTACATCATTGTAGGAAAGTGTAGTTTCCTACAGTGATATCCGGTCATTCCTAGCCATCTCTAGTCTCTATCCTGCGCTCCAGTCGATCCAAGACCGCTTTGTGCTGCTGTCTATCCTGATCCAAGTTGATCCGGTAGTTGTCTGAAGGTCAGTTTGCAATCCGTCTACACTTTTGTCTACCATTTCTTTCAATTCGATGTACCAGACCTGGACCCATGCGCACAGGATACCTATCCGGTCCACCGGATACCGGATTCCCATGCACCGGATCACTTTCCTGCATATTCTTATAGAGTCGAGTAGTCTTCTTTTGTGTTTTCTCTTGTCATATATCATTCAGGTATGCCCAAATTAGCATGTAGTTCCCCTACCATCACTATGCAATCCATCTACTACCTATCCTAAGCCAGAAGTCCAGTCCTCCCTTCTTTTCCTTCACTTCAGTCCAAGTCCTGCAAGTCCTTAGTTGGTTTCCTAGCCCTACCGAATGGGGGGAAGCCAGACTCTAGTTTTCCAGTGTCCTGTGGACAACCAGTGAGCCATCCATTTAGTCCTCTTTCATTCTCTTTGCAATCCCCTGGGTCGAGATCTACACTCACACCCTACATATTTGCTTAGGACTTCATTCTGAGTCCTTTTGCTACTTTACATTGTCATTGGTCAGCATTGCATCCAAGCCACCAATGTTACAGAGTGGTGGTTCAAGTTGAAAATTTCCCATGGTGTCATGTGAGCTGTGACCTGTCACAAAAAAAAGTGCCAAGTCTCACATATTAGGAATTGAAGGTAGACTACCTAGTAGGTGTCAGAATGTGTGCACTATAGAAGGGTAGAGATGTTGAGATTCTGTAAATTGAACACTAGGTCCTGTGCTCTGTTAATGCAGGCAGACTGTAGTGCTAATACACTATTCATGTTACTAAAGACTTAGGTCGAGTATTAAGGCTTGACTGTCACATCAGTTAAACTAAATTAAAGTGTAATATTAATTACACTTCAGGATCGACCATATGATGATCTAGATGCAGTCTTTATGACTCAGCTTTGATGTCATTGGTCTGGAGCTTTCTTAGCTCCACAACAGCTGTGTTGGATCGACCCAGATCCAACTCCACCTATTTGAAGTAAGTGGAGCAGCATGATTGATCCTATGATGTCATTCTGACATCATCAACCTTATTCCAGTTACATTGCACACAAGTACATACATGTTCCTGGATGTATTTAAAGGCTATAAGCACCATGATGTAATAAATGACAAGATTCATTTTCCCTCAAGATCAAGCTTTTAAGAAGCTATACAAGGATTGATCTCATCAATTTCACCTAACCCAAACTTGGTCACAAGAACTTTAGTCTCTATCTTGGTGAGCATCCTTGACTCACCTCTCTCTCCTCTGCCCTGCACAACAGGAGTACCCTTGTACCCTCCTGTTAGGTTATGAGCCCTGCCTAGGTGTAGTGGGCAAGCAGGCTATCTCTTTTGAAATATTTCATCATGCCTCCTGCTCCTGCCTTGTGAAAAGACAGAGATCTTGTTTATGGGTTCTTTGATGCTCTTTTCATCCTCATTGCATGCTTTGGGACAAGCCTATCAGATCTCTGACAGGCTTTATGAATTTCAATGGAGAGATATCACTCACCTCTTAATAGATTCCACTGATGATGATGATTCCTATTCTATACCACCATGTTTGATGGCAAGGTCACAATCTTCAGCTGTAGCTTTCACAGAATGGGACTAGAACCCATCAGTGAGGGGGCTAATTTTCCACCTAGTCAAGAATCTTCACCTTCTGATTCTGGAAATTCCGAGACTTTAATTAGTCAACAAGAAAATCCACATTCATCCAGTGGTTCAAATCCTTCAAGATTCCAAAATTCCGGTTCCAATCCATTGCATCATCCACATCATTCTCCTATAACCTCTATCTCTATTCTTGTTCAGGCCATTCAAAACATCTTAACAGAGCAAGCTCAGTCCTTACAACAACAAGCAGAGTCATTGGGATTGTTGCCTCAAGATCTTCCAAGATTTGAGTCACCTCCTTTGCAACAATCATCTATTCCTCCAACACCTGCTCTGACACTTGCTCCTGAAAAAGACCTTTTTGATAGATCTGATTACACAAGAAGATTCCAGAACTTCCTTTCTTTGGAAAGTTTTTCAGAAGAGCTTAAGATAAGGCTTATCCAACTGGGACCTGGCTGCCTGAAGAGGTACTTTGATCAATACTTGCAGATTAATTCCCATTTTTGGAAGAGCTACCCACTTCTTGGACTTGGTATTTTCTGAAGTTTCACTTTTTGCTCCCTGTACCTGGTGTACTATCCTCATAGAAAGAGGAGGAGTACATCACTGTGAATTCAATGAAAAGATCCCCTTGATCTACATATAACTGAACCATTTTACCAAGTGGTTGAGACCAGTGATGTCACAGAGGTACATCCAGGTATACCAAAGAAGGCACCTTGCACTTGGTGCAACCACTACTTTCTGAGAGGCAAAGCTCATATCTGCACTGGGAATGATAATCAAATTGTCCAAAGAAGGGGCTCTCAGGATCCTTTATTAGCCCACTCAGGATCCTCCTTCATCATCATCTCAGAACACCTCTACTCTCACCTCAATCAACAGTATCTCATACCAGGTTGCTATGCTGAACTCTTCCACTCCTACATTCATTATCTTTCTGTCCTCTCCTGCCATCACCATCTTCACCCAGACATTCCCAACTTTCATTTGGAACAAGTTCCAATCCTCCCTTGCCTTCATCTTCAGGATGATGGGGTCCCTTTGGATCTCAATCCATGCCCATTTATGGCCCTTTCAGGGTAAATAAAGACTGATCACAATGAATTCCAGAATCTAATGTATCTGAGGCAATGGCAACAGGCAGAGGTAGAAGAAGAAAATGTCTTGAAGATGGGAGAAGAATGGGTCCAGCCAGATCCAAACCAACTGCCCCACCTTTAACAAGTTTATTGGATCAATCCACTAGGGAAAATCAGGTACCAAGTTCCTCTGACCCCAGTCGAGCTCCTCCTTCATCTTCACCTGGACTACATCAATTTTGGAGTTTGGCACAGGGGAGACTACCTCATGATTCCATGCCCAAAGGTTCTTTCATATTCTCATTCATATATCCAACCCCAGACAGTCAACTTTTTGATGCTGGGGCTGGTCTATCCAGTCAAGCTCCAATGGATCAAGACCAAGTGGATGTTGATAAACAGAGCAGGGATCAATAGATGGGCTTACAATGAGGAACCTCTGGCAGATATTTATGAAGGTGCAGGTTGGGCATTCCTGGTGGAGTCTTATTGTGAAACTCATCATATCCGAGCTCACTGATTTGGATTCAAGGTGATTCAAAGGAATCACTGTAATTCCACTTGCAACAAGCTTCTTCTTCAATCTCTTTGATCTAACCTTGAAGTAGAAGAAGGTGACTGGAGGGTAACAGGAGATCCTGAGGAAATTCCTTCACAGGAAATGATGGTGGTAATCATGGACCATAAACTTTGCCTTTATTGGCAATCTCTTCCTTCATCCAGGGGCATTATGGCTATTCAATGTTGCATAATCTATGGTACTGATGAAGAATGCCAGATTATCTATCAAGGTTTTGCAGATGAGGCCCTGGAAAGATGTCTTGGAAGAGATTATAGAAGACTAGGGTGAAGAAGAGCTGCCATTGTTGGAGAAGAAAAATGTAGGTGTCTTGTTATGACTTACTCCGGACTACGCTTTTTCCTTGAACTTATTGCTTACATATGCATAGGTATAAGTTCCAACTTGGATGTTTATTTCTTTTCATTGCTGACTACAATACCATGACTCACCATCCACTTCCATCACATTCTATGTGATTCTACTTGTTACGATCAGCCCCTTTTTCTCCTAATCGCTTACCTATGCATGGGTGTCAGTCCCAACTTGGACGTTCTTTTCATTTCACCACTGACTACAATACCCTTACTCACTATCCGATCTCCATCACATTCTATGTGATTCCACTTGCTTTGTCAGCGGTTCTGTCTTCATCTATATAAATCCTCTCCCCAGTACTTGTAACATTAAGCTAGACCTCCCTTTTGTGTACCTTAATATATGGGGTCTTTGCTCAATTCCTAGTCCCTCATCGGGAATCCCCTCTGCTTTTTGAGATGTCATAGTGCTCCTGAAGCTATGCTGTTCTAAAGGAACCTCTTGTTTACCTTGAGGCTATCACCCTTCGAGGAAGACTACTCTTTGACAATTGATCATTGAGATAGAACAAGCGAAAGCCTTGTTTCCCTGGAACCACTAAACTTTGCCCTCATAGAACACCTTGCTGTGTTCTCCTTTGTTCTCCTGAGACCCACCTAGAAGGGCTGCGCCTACCTCTACTCAAGGCAGTCATAACAAAAGGTCTAGCTTAACCGTTGGCTACTATCCAGTAAGCCACCATTCCTCCCAGACCCCCCCTTGATACTCATTGGCACTCCCACCCCAACAAACCCTCTGATTCTGAATTGGTTCCCCATGACCGAACCCCCTCTGATGAGAATGACTTTCTGCCCACTGAGGAGGAGACTCAAGTCACCCTCGACCTAGCCCACCGTTTCTCCCACTCTGCATCCATCCCTCGGGTGCTGACCCCCCCATCGCCAACACCCCAGCCACAGTCTGGAAGAATGTTTTTTTCTAACAACCCTCTCGACCTGCCTGAACCTCAGAAAATTATCCAAGCATACGAAGCAATGTCTTCTTCTAAACCCACAGAGCTCAAACTCAACCCCCCGGCTGCCTTCGATGGTGACACCACTAAATCCCAAGACTGGTTGGACACCATTGCAACCTACCTCCTAGTCAAATCTGATGTCTATCGTACTGACGAAAAGAAGGTCGCCTTTGCGCTCTCATTCATGACCCTCAGGTCAGCACAGGTCTGGGCCAAAACCTTCAGAAGGAAGGTGGTCACAGACAATTCTTTTGGAAAATGGTCTGACTTCGAAGAAAAGTTCAAGAAGTCCTTTGTCAGAGAAGACAAAGCTATGGATGCCCTAGCATGGTTGTCCTCCGCCCACATGAACAAAGACAAGAAAGGACTATGGACGCCATCTATTGTAGATTTTAATGCCAAATTTCAAGCCCATGCCACCAGACTCTCAGCCATGGACGACATCCTCATTTCCTTCTACCAGCTAGCCATCGCCACACCACTCTCCACCCAGATCCTTGCCATGGAAACTGTCCCCAATAAAATTGATGACTGGTACAAGCGTGCCATCTCGTTTCAGAAACAATGGGAAAGAGCCTCCCTAATCAGAGAGGCCAGGAAAGGAAAAACTGCCCCTTCCTACGCTTATGCCACCCCTAGCTCTAAACCTTCTCGAGACCCCAATGCCATGGATGTCAACATCATATCCATCCCACACCCTCAGAAGCTCACTCCCGAAGAGAGGGAATGCTGCCGCAAAAAGAACCTCTGTTTCAAATGTCAGAAACCCAGACATCCTGCGTTCAAATGCAATGCCACCTTTGACGACCCCTCTAGACCTTCTGTCAAGAAGACGACGAAGAAGGACCCCAAAGATCTTCCTATGTTAAAAGAATGTGAGAAAAATGACGAAGAAGTGGTTGAAAGAACCACTCGCTTCTGTTCCCAGGATTTTTAGAGTGGAGGACAGCCTCGATGTCTGCCACCTCCTACCCTGTATGTGCACCTGTAACCGTATCTCATACGATGAAATCTATGCAGATCCCTGTCGAACTCATCATACCTGCACACACACTGAAAACCGTCGAATCCCATGCCCTGATCAATAGCAGCGCATATATTAACTGTATCGACTGGGGATTTGTTAGAAAGAACAAACTCCCCATGTCCCGGCTTGAAAAACCATTCCAAGTCTGCAACCTCGATATGTCATCCAACAAGAAAGGCAAGGTGTTGTTCTCCACTACGCTCTTTGTCAACATCAAAGGAATTGCCAAAAAGGTTCTCTTCTACATCTTGGACTGCGGACAACAAAATGTCATCCTTGGATCGCCTTGGCTGAAGGCAGTCAACCCCCTCATAGACAGACCTGTACCATCTTGGAAACCCTTGATGAGTCAAAAGACTTGTATCAAGGACATGTTGCTGACCTCAAACGGCATGACAAATTCTACCCCACTGCCACTCCAAAAGAAACCATGGTCCACCAAATCTATGACAAAAGACTTTTCGATTATCTCCAGAAGGAAGAAGAACCCGAACTTGTAGGGATCACCAAGAGGTACGCAGACCTCTACTGAGTAGCCCACTTTGGAACCCGCTTCGCCCCCTGTGGCAGCCTCAGACATCAGAGGTTTGTCAACAAAGTCACCACTGCCATGGAACTTGCAGCCGCCGCAGACAGGACCAAACCAAAGACCACACTTCCCCCCGAGTATGCCGAGTTTTTGGATGTCTTCATGAAGGAAGCATCCGATCACGTACCCCTGTCACGCCCCTATGACCACGAAATCCACCTCAACGACTCCTTCATTCCAAAGGTAGGAAAAGTTTACCCATTATCCCCAGATGAGCAGAAGGCCACCGAAGACTTCATCCAGGAAAACCTCGACTGCGGAAAGATCTGCCTCTCAAACTCCCCCCAGGCCGCACCCTTCTTCTTTGTCAAAAAGAAGGATGGCAAACTCCATCCCTGCCAAGACTATCAATACCTGAATGAGCATACCATTCAGGATGCATACCCCCTCCCCCTCGTATCTGATCTCATCAATAAGCCAAAAGACACGAAGGTCTTCACCAAGTTCGACGTTCAATGGGGGTACAACAATGTTAGAATCAAAGACAGCAACCAATGGAAAGCTGCCTTCATCACCCACAAAGGACTGTTCAAGCCC
>JBBPTO010001950.1:0-12863 GCA_038094155.1 Pulveroboletus cf. aberrans
ATGGGTAATACATAGAATGGTCTAGGAGAGTCTGGAATGCATGTGATGTCATACTTCATGCATGGATAGAGTTGTGAAGTCATGATTGGGGTTGGTACTTTTGTATGACCGCATATAGGCTACCTTTGATATAATGAAGTCTATCATTGCATGTAGGGCTTCTAGAGTAATGGTAGTGCATAGGTGTGATGTGGGAGATTCATAGATCATAGATTAGATGATTGTAACACTGTGAGGGATTCAAGAGAGTCATCAAGGAGGAGCCTGAGGCCCACCCCCTGACAAGAAGAGCTCAAAATCTTACTTTCCCACTTTTGCAATCTCAACCTCACCAAGGAATCATTTTTCACTCCCATAATGAACAAACCAGGAACATTCGAACCAATCAGCTGACACATTGGTCATCACCTCATCAGCCCTTGGAATCCTTCATATCCCTCAATTTGTCTTCCACCAGATCACATTGAGCACCCCATTGCACTGCTGCAGCTTCCAACCCTAGAAATACTGACACTGTCTCCAATCCCATGAAATCAAGCCTGATTAGGAATATACCAGATGCCCTTTTTGATCTTGAAGATAATGTGGATCCCTTAACTGCCTCTCAAAGCTTGCCTGACGGTTCCCAAGAGCATAGCTTGGTATTGAACCATTATGACTCCCCACCATTTCCTAAAACATTTTCTGCATTGACTCCAAACAGATCTCAACAACAGGTGGCATCTTATATTTCACTCCCCTCTCTCCCCTAATACCTTTGCTATCTCCCAACTTACCACCATTAGAACCTGAGTCTTGCTCCACCACACTGAACCTCTCTTACCTGTTAGGATCATCTACTGCAAAACCCAGTACTATTCCATCATCAAGCCCAAGTCCTTCTACCATTCCTACCCATGCATCTACTCTGTTGTCTTCAACTGCCTCAACAACACCTTTCTTGTCTTCATTGTCCTTGTCATCTCCCACAGCTTTTCCTTCTCACACATCTGGGCAATATCCTTCAATCCCCAGTCCATTTGCATTTCTACATACCAATTTGCTTCAACCTTCCACACCTACCTCAAATCTACATCAATTCCTAATATCCAATGGCCAATCCCATTCAAATCCCCCTCCTTACCCTGGCTTTCAACTGGAGACCTCACTTATATCAGTCTCACACTGGACAAAAGACAAAACAAAAAGATGAAAAACAAAAACAAAAACAAAAAGCTGAGTACTATAGATTTTTCTTTGAAAAATGCTAAAGAAAACTACAATGCACACATACTATAGATTTCCTGATTGTTTCCCAGACATTTGCCAGACTCATGTTTCTTCTCCTGAACTGATTTTGGTTTCTCCTGTGCATCAGAACACCACACCCATTTTTACTTACCAAACAAACAGATAGAAAGAGATAGAGGCAGAAAGTGGTCAAAGAACAAAAAATGTTGTGTTTCCTAAAAATTCCATAACATTTTCCTTTACTTTCCTTCTCATCTGACTCTAGCATGAAGCCAAGTTCCCTGTGGACTTTGCTTTCACTACACTACAGAACCTTTATTTTCTTATCAATGTATTTCTTACCAATCATTTTCTGTAGACACTTGACTTCACCTGACTGGATACCATCAATGCCACCTGGATTGGACATCAGAAACACACATGCATTCACAACATGATGCAATGGACATGCTCACATACAAGTACATGACAGAAGAGTGCCATTGGCACACCTTGACAGTACAATCAAAAAAGCCTCCAGGGTCAAGGTCTGGAGAGGCTTCCAAGAGAAGCAAATGGCACCTGCGATGCTGTATAGAAGGGGCATCCAGCTTTTTGGCTGCTGGTATAGAGACCCACCATTGACTCAGCTCCCCACAATGCTCCAGCTCTGCACTGCCTTGCAGCAGTGGCAAGAGCAGAGAAAACTCCTGTTCTACAGTGCCTGCATGAGTCACACCCTTGTCATGAGCACTACCTTTTTCAGGGGCTTGAACTGAATGGGTGGCTGGGTCATAGACAGCCCAATGCAGTGCGTTTCCATAACTGGTGAGTCCTACCATGTCATTGAACTCTACAACCTAGCAAAATACTCAAGTGATCAGAGCACACAATAAGGGAGAGCCCAACCTTGAGTTTGTGTAAAACAACAATGTCACCCCTCTGTACCTGTGGAAGCCAACCTGCACATCCCTTCTGGAAGGAGTTGATGACAAGGCTTGGTAGGAGGGAGCTAGCTACAGATGGATCAGTAATGGTAAAGGAGTGGTGAAACTCTGAAAGAAACTTCACTGAACAAACCAAGCATAAGGAATACATCCATAACTCATGATTTGTCTTGGTCTTTCCTTGGGGATTAGCAGAGGTCATGACAGCGATGATGTTGATCCAGCCATTTCCCTTCCTTATGTTACTAAGGGGTGTGAAAGCGCCCTGCTGACATCAATCAGGGTACAATCGATGGCATCTATGAGAGCAAACCTTTGTGGTTGGATTGGCATTTTGTGATGGCATGGTGTCAGCCTTTTGGTGGGCAGCTACCCAGTCAGTTGGATGTGCTTTTTGATCGACATCTGGGAGTGAGCATGACTTGGCAGGGCCATTGCTAGTAAGTTAGGTGTTGAGTCTTTGCCTCTTGTGCAGTCACCCTAACAAAGAGCTAGGCTGTTCACCGATAGGTTGCTGGACAGAGTGCATATATGTGGTGGGTGGGGTCAAGGTTGAAGAGCAAGGGGTTGAATTCGAGTCAGCTTTGATGCCTTGGCCTTGAGAAGGATCAGAAGAGCTTTCAGGTAGGTTGAACCTGATGGTTTTCTACCCAGCATCTTTGTGAATGATGGGGGGATCAGACTCCAAGCTCATATGAATGGTGCCTGGGGTGCAAGCCCACAGAATATCAAGAAAAGAAAAGGCTGAAACAATAGACATACCCTTTTCTGAATCACTTAGTCTAGCTGCATTAGCCCTAGCCATGTGCCTGAAAACTGCATCTTGTGGAAAATGCAGTGCAATAGGAAATGAAAAAGAAACTCTGGAGTGGTTTAACACATCAACCCTGATGCCTCTGAGGGCAAGTAAGATTCTGTCTTGGGGTCAAAACATGACATGATTCCTATAGGGAAGTTCTACTGTGAAACAGTGGGGGGTAGAGTATTCAGTAATCTCAAACAGAATGCAGTACATGTTGTTGCAATGGGGCCAAACCATGAATACCTTGCCTTCGATGTACCCAAAATCATCATTGTTGAGGTTTAAGAGCTCTGCAAGCATGCATCTATGAGTGAAACAACCATCCAGGGTTGACATTGCTGCGTGCTTTAGACAGATGGGAGAGAATATCAAGTGATGGTCAAAAGAGTGAATATATGGTGTGGTAGTCCAAGCATGTGACCCAGTGGTGACTTGGAACAGAGGAATAAGGTAATACAGGCAGTATTTATCATTGAGACTGCAGATTTATTCTGGTGCAATCTTGTGCAGGTTGCAGTATTCTATATCTCCCACATACTTACCCAATCTCACACAGTTGAGGAATCATCCAGAACTTGTACATACTCAGCTGATGTTGCATGGGAAGACACATTGCTGAACATATGCAGTGAATACAGGTCATAAAGGGGTTGAATATGACTAGTGATACCATTAACATATACAGGGAGGGGACACCAGTACAATGAAAGAAAGATGGAAAGCACGGTATCAGAATTTAATCTGCCCCAGTGGGTGACTCATTGCATGACTCAAAGGGTGGTGTCAGCATCAAAGCATCCAAAGAGCATGTGAGCACTCTGAGAAACAATGTAGAGCAAGTCAAGCAGATTCAATGCAGTGTAAGATGGATGCCTGCTGGTCCTTTCCGCTAACCATGACACATATGCTGATCTATCCTCTTCACCTTCACCAAATGCATCAAAAGAAATCCCAAGAGAAGAAAAAACCTTTTTTTGTAGGTCAACAAAATGCCAGATGTAATATGTGAGTCCAATAACCCAGTCTTGTATACCTTCCTCCTGGAAGGCCTTTGCGGTAGCCCAAGAATCAGAGTGAGCCATGCCATCAAGCTTCAGGCAACCACAGGAAGAGCAGTGACCGGTGTTGTTGGCGGAGCGAAAGGTGCTGCAGTACTTGATGTAATCATCTGGGTGAGGCTTGATCTGGAAGTCACAGTGAAGAAGTGAGTTATGGAGGATCTCAGGGATCTTGTTTAGGATCATATGAAGCAAACACAATTCTTTATGCATGTCCAGAAAATTGATGACTATGGAATGGAGAGAGTTCCAATCAGCATTCACTGATGTCCTCACCCTATTTTTGACTTTGGACTGCCTGTGATGATTGTGATGAAGAGATGTGGGTGGGGTATGCAAACTAGAAATGGGCATAGGTGTTGCAGGTTCATCCATGAAAAGCATACACTGAGATGACTGGGTGACCAGCAGGCATAATGACCTAGATTTTAGAGAAAAGGAATTCACAGCAGGCTTGTCTGAAGAAGATGGCTGTGTTGCTGCAACCTTGACCTTCTTACAAGGTGGCTCATTCTGAGAGTTAGAGCAATCCATGTGCTGTTCCTGCAGCAAAGATGAGCTTGACAGAGTGGTAAGCCAGGAAAGACATATGTGAACTGCAAGATGTGTCTGAAGGTGGGTGTAAAGCACAAAGGGCAGCATGACAAAGGGGCAGAAGGGGCATTGGTACCCCTTTGAGAGCTCATGCAGCAAATATACCCAGTCTAGAACTCAGTTTGGGTGAAAGGGCAAGGGGAGGTAATTCACTAAATAGGTAGAGGCGCAGCATGCAGGAGTCTGCATGGATGTCAAGATGGTGAGGGGGATCTGTCAATGTAATGAGGCAAAAAGGGCACTTGGAGCAATGTGTCATGGTGATGGGGAGAGGAAAAGATGGATTGCAGAGAGACATGATTAAATACAAAATGGTGACCCCTACAGATGTTGCTCCAAAACTTGGCGATGACATCTAAGCACTGTCTGATCTACCATAATCCGAAATAGCAGAATAATCAGAGTGGAGGCCATCACAAAAATGGAAAGGGTATACCCATGAATGGATGACCTGTCAGATTAGATCTGATGAGGTTGAAGAAAGGAGGACAGTTTGACAAATGAGTCACACACCTGCTGCTCTGGTAGTAAACATAATATGGCCTTGCAAAGCCAGAAGGAGGACATCTAGCTGTCCCTCCTTCAGGTCATTTGCAGTTGGCTTGATTATCATTTCAGAGTGGAGTGCTTAGCGGATGATTCAGAGGCACTTCTGGTGTGACTTGATTGTTCGAATCAGGCATGGTTGCTTCGATTGATCAGGCACCATGGCTTCACAAACCTGTCACCTTTTGTGCTCCAGCAGCTAAAGTAGCACAGGAGATTGTCTGGCTAAATTAAGACAAACAAACTCTGGGAAGCAAAACCCCCACTGGAAAGTAACCACTCATCTGCAGTGACCATGACAAACCAACTGCTTTGCCCCTGCTGCTTTGCCACATTCGAAGGTGAGGAGATTTGGCTGGAGAGACATGTGAAGAGCATCCATAACAAAGCAGAGGAGCTGCACCTTTATGGATTTGGTATGTCTTGGAAATGTGAAATGACAACGAGGCCTTGCTGACGTATGCACCAGGAGAGACTTGGGTGATAAAAGCAAAGGGAGGAAGGTTCAAATGTCCTCTGTGTGATTTCACATCCCTCCCATGGGAGTTACTGGTCCACTATGAGAAAAACCATGTCTTTCTCAGTAAGATCTATTCTAAAACACCATTTTCTGAACGCTGACAAGAGATTGAGCAGAAAAAAGCTTGTAGTCTAACGCTTGCATGGTACGGATGTATGAATAGAGCCATGCACGTTGAGTCACGGATGAGTCATGCCCAGCCCTGGCATTCTTTTCAATTCAAGTAACCCTCGTTCTCATGTATCACGTTTTTAGCATAATGATTGTAGTATAACGTTTGCATGGTATGGATATATGGATAGAGCGTATGTCGGGGTATGGACAACCCTCTGGTAGGATTTGATCACCCTTCTTAATGCTGGGGTGGTTGCAAGGAGCTTCAAATGGAACCCAGCATTGATAACAAGATGGCCAAAAGGTATAGTCCTCAGGCAGCCTCTCTTTGGCACAAAGGCTGGAGATGATGGTGTTGAAGAGATACGTGCGATCGTGAGTATGTGGTCCAACATGGGACTGGCCGAGCACCCAGCAGTCAGGACAGCCGATGGCTGCAACGTGGGAAATGATGGTACACAAGATTTTCATGTCTTGTTTGCCTCTGCTGTAGGACTGATCGATAAGGTTAGCATTGCTTCGAACGGAGATCGAAGATGGGGGGAAAGGCCGGGTGGAAGATTCCTCAACCAAAGGAAGATCAAACCTGACGGGTGATGGAACGGCCAACTCGCTGAGCTGCGTGATACGGTGAGCTCCTGTGCCAAAGGTGCTGAAAAAGAAATACCTCGGAAAGATTCTCACAGCAGTCACATAGAACGTTATCAGGAGACGACGCACAGGAATGTACCTCTGTGTCAAATGGGTGAAAAGTGAGTCGCCGACAGGAGTTGGTTTGAAGGAAGAGGGAAATTGCCCGTTTTCCAGCATGGTCAGGGTCCTCGGCAGGCGGTAACACAGGAAGGGTGCTCCAAACGGTGATGGACTGTGAGACAAGGCCGTCACGCCCAAGTCGGCCAGATTCTTGAAGAAAAGAGAGCATCTCCTTTGGCTCGACGATTATGACATATCGAACGCTTGGAAAATCAACGCCTTCACCAAAGCATATCGTTGCAGCGACCCACGGCGTTAGTCCCAAGCGCCAGGCTAAAAACCGGCGTGATTTCTCTTCTTTGTTGGCTTGTTCATCAGGAAGAATCCGGCTGGTGTAAGCAGGAATAGAGAGCTGATTGGAAATCTCGTGCGTAAAGGCAATGCTGGTGGTGTAAATGATACCGCGTTCATGTGGTTGTAGTGCCAAAGACTGGTAAACTTGTATCGTCTTCTCCACCAGGCGTGACTGATCAACACGAATGACGCGGTACCCCACATTGGGACGGGAGACTGGGGCTCTGATGATGCGAAGAAGGAGAGGGTCGACCATCATAGCCTGGCAGAGGGCCGAAATTGAACGGGTGGGCATGGTTGCGGTCAGGAAGGTAATCGGCTTCTTCAAACGGGTTAGCAAGTGAAAAAGCTTGAAACAGGGGCGATACGAATCAGAGATGAAGATATGGTGCGCCTCATCCAAGAAAACATGCCTGATTCGCTGTGAATTGGCTTCAGCCCACTGAAAAAAGCGTGATGTGCCTGCTTCATGAGCCGGGATGATGACGAGTTGGACATCGAACGGGCTGATACTGGGGGACCATTTACCACCAGAAATGGGATAGGCCGCAAGCCTGCGACACATATCCTCTGTGAGAGCAACGAATGGAGTCACAACGATGAACAGAGAGGAGGGGCTCAGCAAGGGGGCAGCAAAAAAAGCTAAGCTCTTTCTGCTTCCTGTCGGCATAATGACCAAGACGTGATCGCTGGTGAGACAGCTTTGTACGGCCTCAGCTTGCTGATGGGAGGTAAAAGAAAAAGCCTGGGAGCCGGGGAATAAGGGGTGAAGATGACGCGCAAGTCGAGGGTGGACAACAAGGGGTGGAAGCTGGTGGGGAACAGAAGAGGCCGAGGCCAGAAATGTAGCGTTGATATAGGAGGTGAGGTCAGACCCAAACCCTTGCAAGACGCTCGTCCAGTGGGGTAGTGTGGCCTGAAAAAAATCCTGGATACCCCCTTGAAAGACGTCATGGATGGAGGATGAAAGAGAGGCTTTGAAAGACTCAAGCGTCACAGCCATGCCGTCCATATTGGGTGCTGGACCAGATGATGCATTAGACCCAGCGCGTTCTAAACAAAGATGCCATTTGAGGCATACACGCTGCATGGAGAGAACGGTGGTGTGAGATATGGAAGGAAGGGCATTCGTGCCCTGAATGCCATAATGAGCATCAGCGACACCAGCTGAGTGGCCAAACTGAGCATGAATGGCAGCTAAATCATGGTCGTTCTCGTCGGGGATTCCAAAGTCGACCTTGGCAAGTGAGCAGAGCATCGAGCACATGACTTGCCGATAGTCCCTAAGACCTAAAGATAGTCCAAGGTGCTTTTCGGTGTAGCATTGAAGGATGAGGGAAAAGTTTCGGCTGTTGAGCACATTGCCGTGATGAACGAAAAGGTAGCTCAAATAGTTTTGAGCTGACGAAAGCTCCATGATGTAGAAGGCAACCTTGGCTGCCACCGGATATAGAACGCTGAGGATGAAGATGATGAGACGAGAGATGGATCATGTCGGAGAGCGGATGATGAGACGACCATGGCCTTGAAGCTGCTGCGTCTTGACATATGTTGTAGCGATAGAGAGCATGCCGTTCAGCATAAAAACATGCCGCTCACCCAGGCCATGTATAGTGTGTCTGAGGTGGTCACATTCGGTACCTCAGGCGCCTCCCCCCCATGTGAGCGTTATAGCATAAAACATTGCAGAGACAAGCTGGTCGAGATCCGTGATCCAACGCCATATCTCGGCTGAAAGGAAATGAGAATGGAGACTAACAAGCTACGCATGACTCACGTCCATGTGAAACCAAAGTACCACCGCTCATGCTAAAGTATGGGCCATCGGATGCCATCTTTTCAAAGAGTCGACGAGAAAAGATGGACAGCCCGCTAGGATCTTGTGAGACAACAGACGTTCCTGGAAGATCTTCTCGAGGGCGGTCGATGAGCCACATGGCTGGTCTATCCGGGTCGGTACGAGAATCAATGTAGTGAAAGACGTCCGAGAAATCCAGACCGAGGGTGAGCCTCTCTATCAAGCCTTCCATCTCTTCTTTGACTGATTCTACCGAGGTTTGAAGACGCTCGACAGCCAACGGAAAGCCATCCACCGAAAGGACCGTCATCCTGCTGTTCCAATTAAACTGAGGCAAACCAGGCTCGGAATAGGTCAAAGTGGTGAGAAACGAGTGCTTTTGCCGGAGATACGTGAAAAGGGATGGTTTGGAGGCCGTTATCAGGGGTTTCGCATGCACTTCATAAGCTCTGTATGATCAGACAAGGGAAGCATGCAGGAATGAGGGCTTACCTGTACGTATCACCATCATAAAGGGACGCCTTGTCCAAAATCTCCTTGACTGCACTGGCCCTGAGACACCACTGAATGGCCGAAATATTTGGAGGAATGGTAGAGACCCTGGTGGTATTTCCAGAGTCGTCTCGGAGATGGTAGGCAAGCAAAAAAAGCGTGAGGAGGTCCTTTTTGTCACTAAGAACAGCGTCATGACTCAAGTGGGTCAAGAGGGAGATGATGAGGTCGTGAATTTTCAGATTGGAATCGTTGAGGGGGAGCTCTTCATGCAATGAAAGAAGGCGTGACTTGTGGTCAGAATGGAGTGGAACAGGAAAGCCAGGGATGGGGTTGACTGCATGCCGCAGGAGAAAGACAAGAAAGAGGGCCATAAAGCGAGAATATCTCTTTAGTGTGTCCTTCTCCTGTAATGTTTTGAACGGCTGGGAACCAAGCTCTCCTGTAGACAGAACAGCCCTGGCTGTGAGAATGGGGAGGGAGGCGATGAGGGGAGATATCGAGGCATAGTACTGTTCGACAGCGACAGCGAGACGGGAGTATGCTGGCTCAGAGGAACTTGATAAAGCAATGGTACTGCGAAGGGCACGTATGTTGACACCGATGAGCAGCTGATCCCAGTGTAGCTGGGAAAAAAGGGTGCCTTTGGAGCGCTGGTTTGAAGAGGAGAGAAAGACATCAGTCATGCCGTAGAAATTGCTGGCTTTCAAGCCTGATTCAATCTGATCGGCAATAAGTAAGGGGGCAGAAGGGGCCGTGACGTAGGCGACTTCAACATATTGGCGGCTGTTGCACTGTAGATGAAGGGACTGAGCTTTAACGCTGGAGAAGGCTCTTTTTGAGGCGTTTATCGTGCCATGATTTGTCTGACAGTGCTCATTAAACCTTCGCTTGTCTGGAAATACAGCAAGGGATGTACAGCCGGGGGTTTCACACCTATATGCATCGACAACAGAGACACCCGCAACCAGAGCTATGGGACCAGGAAATACGCTCTTCACGTCATCCGCATGCAAAGCAGCCAGCATTTGCATAAGCGTCTCCTTGGGTGGAAATTTGGAACGCAACAAGGGCGGCTGCTGGTGATATGTAAGCATGTGGGAGTGGGCGGATGAATAGCTGATAGGAAGAGCGCAGGAAAGACATATGGTCAGGTGGTAGTTGGGATCGACCGATAGGCCCAAGGTTAGAAGCTGATCAGGTATTGATGCGGTATCTCTAGTCATGTCTGAATTGAAGGGGGGGTCAAGATAGGTGCCTGCGGGCAGCCATTGAGTGGTGGAATGAGTCACGACATGAGTCACGACATCGTCTTCATCATGGATGGCATGCGGTTTGACATCCTTTGCTGGGAAAGGAGGCAGGGTAGACGTGGGATGGGGAAAAGGGTCGGAGGGGTGGATAGTATCAAAAGCAGCAGCCATATCTATAGCTCTATCTGAATCAAGGGGAGGGTCAAGATCCATGTCTGTGGATCGGTGTTGAGTCACGACATGGTCTTCACCGTCGACAACCTCCTGGAGAGGGCTGGGTTTGATGTCTGTCATTGGAGAAGAATCGGAATGGTGGGAAGGAAAATAAGCGACAGAGTTGGTATCATCGACAACGACGGGGTAAAGTGAGACGGCAGGGGTCGATAACAGGCTGGCGTGATCAGGAAAGGCATCTGGATCTGCAGGGTGGGGAGTCTTGCGACAGAGGGCATATATTCTCTGAAAATTGAAGCGAGCATGGTTTGGATCGCCACATGGACAGGATAGCTTGCCAGATATGGCGTTTCGCTCAACATGGACCATGCTGCCTAAGACTCTATGAGTCACTGGTGAAAAAAAAACGCATATATGCTACCTTGATAGCGAACAGATCGAACAAGCACATGAAAATCGGACATGTGCCTTGTTTGTTGAGTCAGGGGGAAGGATATATTGCAGCCAGAGATGGGACAGGTTATGTTTATCCTAAAGAGAGTTAGCCAGTGAAAGAAGAGCGATGGAGGGGACGAACACCATGGCCAGTGTAAGCAAGGGCAGACGTAGCGTGAAAGGCAGTCCACTGATGCTTGAAAATATGGGCCTGGATCGTAGGAGAGGGGTTGGATTGATGCGGTGATTAGGGTATACCTACCAGAATGGTGTGGGAAGGGTTACTAATCGCCGGCCGGGATGGAGGTCTAACCATACACATCACCCTTTGAATGCTGCTGGGTCTGCAACTATCATACTCAAGATGGGCATGGCAGCCAGAAGAACGGCATGTCGATACGATATGGATGCAGAGAAAGAATGAATGGGAAATCGATGGGTTCTAACATGGCAGTAAACAAGTTTATTTCAAGGGACAAAAAACCCTACGTGCCCATCTTCTAAAGAATTCCAAGCAGCGCATCAGTCTGGGGTCTGAATGGAAGCCTCAGAATGAAGCAGAAATTTTTCAAAGAAATGACATATGCAGCATGGTTATGACTTGTATGCCCAGGCTTGTGAGATCAATGGCTAAATAGCTAAATAGAGCAAGGACGGCACCTGCCAACTGTCAGAGTTGTTGCTAGAGTGGGGGCATGGTGTGTGTCAAAGAAATTAACAGAAGGGGAAATGGAGCATGCCAACATCTTGTTCAGTGCTGGTCATGGTCGTAACTGGACAGGCGTGACTCAGGCAGCTAGGTGGCTTGGTGGGAGATCTGAGAGGGCTGTCATGGGCAGGGTTACAAGTCCTCACCTTGTATCACCAGAGTCTGGCTCGGCGATGGTGGCTCAAATGCTACAGGGGTAGCTTTATATATGCTCAGGGTCATAATGCAAGAAGAAATGACAACATAGCATTGAATTCTGCAGGTGATCCATGGGTCAGGTTGAATGGATATTGAAAAGAGTGTAAGATTATGCTACGTACGAAACATCAGATAAGAGAAAGACGGGCAAGATGAGCAGGTAACGAACAAGAGTGACGCTGTACTCTGGTTCAAACACAAAGAGAGAAGGGGTGGACAGGTCCTTTCAGATAGAAGGGTAAAACGCCATGACCACAACATAGATTAGGTTGCGATAGCCAGAGATGAGTGGGGGTAAAAAGGTAGGCTGTATCACAATAAATCCAAACAAATTAATACCTCCTCGATCTTGCATTCAGAGTGTATTCTCAGCAACCTCCCAGACTGTTCAAGCAGGGTGCACAAACAGCATGATTGTATATTAGAAAATGTGAGATATGTGCACAAATAATCAACGAAATGAATAAGAAACAGGAAAAGATCTAAGGGCATAATTGTGGCTCGAACTATGATGGCGCTCTATAGGCTTGACTTAGGTAGCGTGACTCAGCTGTAGGGCTAGGTTGGATGGAGAACGGAGCAGGGTAGCATGGAGAATGAACTGAAGTTTACATGCAAGAGTTGAGAATCTAATGTGTGGGGACATATGGGACTGCAAACCCCAAAGTATTCCCGCAATTTATGTAGTGCTGTGCACGCGATTTCGACAAGAGACTGTGTGGTTTCGACAACGGCCAGTGCGATTTCGGCAACAGTCTGTGCAATCTTGACAGTATCGCGATCTCAACCATCAATCTAATCACCATTTATTGAATGACATGATCTAAGTACCTGGACTCAATCTCCTCATGTTCAGGATCCCAAGACACTAGTTCTTTGTGTGGAACTCTTGCATGGAGTGCTGTTGGGTTGTTGAGTCTACGACATCCAATTCCTCTGTGGTTCCACTCACCTATGATGATGTTTG
>JBBPTO010001951.1:0-12861 GCA_038094155.1 Pulveroboletus cf. aberrans
CATTACCCCGTCGGACGTTCCTGCGCTTCCTCAGCGGGTCGGCAAGATGGTGTATGACAAGGACCTGATGAAGTGGATGAGAGCGTCCACACGGGCGGTTTCCGACGGCGACGACCTGAAAGATCACACGTCCATGACAGGATCAGAGAGCGAGGACCCGTTCAGGGATTTCGACAGCCTGCGAGAGGACGATTCTGGGGGTGCGAATGCGGACGGAGCCGATCCAGAAGAGGCTCCAGCGGTGGCAGACAGAATGGAGGAGGTGGGAGAGGAAGCACACTTTGGGCAGGACGCGACGCGAATGGTCGAAGAGGAAGAACAGGATGCTAACAACCAGGAGGAAGTGGACCTGTCGTCGTTCGTGTTTGATGGTCCATCCGTCGCTGGGGCCCACACTGTTTCATCAGAGGAAGATACCGAGGATGATACGACTGTGTCCGATTCGGAAGAGAATGTTGTTGTGGAAGCGGATGCGGGGAACCAGCTTGCTCCGATGGTATTCGACTCGGAGGACGATCTGTCCTCGCCCGGCCAACCTGCCCCACCCGTCCAAACGACGCCCGTGGCGGCCCGGAAGGTGCCCACGGTGGCGACGCCGATGCCGCCCAAATCGGCTCTCAAGAGCGCGAGCGTGACGCCCATATCGGCGATGAAGGACCCGAACCGCGACAAGCATCGCACGCCCGCGGAGCGACTAGGTCACCGGAGATCGGTCAGCTTTTCAGATGGCAAACGCGAGGGGCCTATCAGGGGCCTCAGTGCAAAGCCGCACGAGAGCGATGACGATCACGGGACAATATCTTTCGAGATGTCGGAGACTTCGATGTATTCCCCCTCGGCGAGGTCGAAACGGATCGCCGAGATGATGCAGGATCTCGAACACACGAGTACGTTTCATGTCTCGGCTTTCCAAGAGAATCTCGCTGATTCTGCGGGCAGTCGAGCCTGAGGAGTCGCCCACGCGATCCTCGACCCCGATCCAGGATGTCGATGAACTCCAGCTCGTCGGTGATCGGCGCCCGAGAGGCCAGATGGCGGTCGTGGACTCGAGCGGGTCCTCTCGGCGCGTGTTTTCCGGACACAATCGAAGGAATGCGACCTTCCTAACGGAATGTTCGTTTGGCGTGGCGCATGACAAGCTGGTGCAGGTAATCACTGACGTGCAACCATTCGAGCCCCACTGGGAAGACCTTATCAGCATCGACTTGTCCAAGAAGGCCCTGGACAGTGTCGCAAGGCTCAAGGAGTTTTTACCCAAACTGGACTCGGTGACATTGTGCGTGGTACGCTTTGCGCGGAACTGAAATGAATCATCGGTTTGGGATTGACGTGAAATGGACAGAAACTGCAACCAACTGTCGTGGTTGAGCGGTCTACCCACGTCCCTGCGGACGCTTTCTGTCGCATCTAATGTGTACGTCTGTCCTTCGGGAGCATTCGGAAGTGACGTTAGCGATGCTGACTTACCGAAGGTTGACAGCCGCCACATCGTTTGGTCACCTGCACAACCTCGAGCACCTTGACATCAGCCATAACGATATCGACTCGCTCAATCGTAAGTGAGACGCGACAGCGCTGATGGGCGAAGCTGATGGCGAACTGTTCGGACGGGGGTCGTTCCAGAGTTGCAGTGTCTCCGACATTTGAGGGAGCTTAGAGCCGATGGCAATCGGATCACAAGCCTGGACGGCCTGCAAAAGCTGGAAGCGTTAACCAAACTAAGCGTGCAGAGCAACCTGATTCGTGAGGTCGACCTGAGTATCTTCCGATGGCAAGTCTGTTCCTCTGGTCCCGGTTTTTCCGAGCGTTGACGAAATGACACGGTACAGGCCACGGTTGGAGATGCTCGACCTGAGTCAGAACCGGCTGACCAAGATCCACTCTCTGTCGTCGAGCCTCCCTGTGCTGATCGTCCTGAATCTCGGTGGGTCCGATTTCGTTGGCTAGTTCGTCGTCAAGTGTACCTGAATTGGACATGCTTGGCAACGCTCGAAGATGGCAATTTATTAGATGATCTTGATGCCGGTGGTTGTATGATGAGGCTGCGCATTTTACGCGCTAGTAACAACCGGTTGCACAGCCTGAATGTGGGGCACTTTACGAACCTCCGGACGCTGTACCTGGACAACAACGCACTATCGAATTTGGTCAAGGGGGAACGCCTAACGAAGCTGGAAAACCTCTCGCTGCGAAATCAAAGCAGTCGCGACTTGTGAGTGTGCGGGTTTGTTCTAGGAGCGTAACGTGAGCTGACGGGATCTTTCATTATGGTGCCTGATTGATGGGGCAATATTTGATGGTGATTTGCAGTCATCTCTCGACGCGCCAATTCCGGGATGTGAAACGGATTTATCTCTCAGGTGAGCACCAAGTTTCCAGAAGATCGATGAAGTGGAGTTTGAGAAAACGAACGCGTATCTCGTTCACTAGGCAACAAACTCAAAACAAATTTCATCGAGGAGGCGTGTTACAATCTGGTCTACTTGGAGGTGGCGGCATGCCGGCTGACGAGCCTGCCGGACGAGCTGGCGCGATTGATACCCAACGTCCGGGTTCTGAACCTCAACTATAATTTCCTAGAAGACGTGGCTGCGCTGGACGGTCTCACGAGACTAAAGAAGTTGACCATGATTGGATCTCGCTTAAAGGGGACGAAACCGCTGATCCGTGTTCTTCAACGGATGCCAGATGTGGAAATGCTCGACTTGAGGTGAGGACGCCATTGATGTTTCGGGATTTTCCAATGGGAGGAGCGGTCTTTCAACTGAAAGGCGTTCCAAGATTATTCCTGGCGATTCCGTGTTGACGACCCGAAACTGACCGATGGTGTTGGCAGGATGAACCCGAGCACCCTCGGATGGTATCTGCCGCTTCTGGTACGGGACGTGCCTGGGGCATTGCAGCCATCGGAGAACGGGGTGGCGGGGAGGCGGAGGGGTGAGAAGGGAACGGAATGCGGGTGGCAGGAACTGGACGCCAAGTTTCGACGGGACCTGCCGGACGATGCGTACGTCGGCCGTCTTGCGTATCGGGGACTGGTGATGCGAGCATGCCCACGGATCCGGATGCTGGACGGGGTGGAGGTATCGGAGAAGGAACGGGCGAAGGCTAATCAGCTCCTGCAGGGGATCTTGGGAAAGGGGAAGATTAAGGGGAGGAAAGCGGGAGGTGAGCCCGATAAAGGAGGTGATGGTGACAGATTATGCCTGGCCACATGACTTGATGTGATTTGGTAATGGGGGGACGGTTACAGATCCGATATTTGATATTGAAAATAAATTTAATAACGATGAGGGGGGTGATCGGTGACGGAGGGGTTACGAGATCATTTGATGGGGCAGTGTGAGATGGATCGTACCAAATCGGGTGGCCGAGGCGAAGAATTGGGTGTCCGCGCGCGCGAACGTGCCTGGGCCGGGCAAAATTGAAAAGAGACGGATCTGAAACGGTGTACTCGAGGCGCTGGCGAGGGGTCGCGTTCATATGTCCAAACTGGGTTGGTGGATTTCGTTATGGGAGGAGGGCTGATAGCGGTTGCGATGGGAGGATGGACAGAGGAGACGGGCCCGAAGGGGATAGTGACAGGTGCTGATCTGACAGCTTCTGTGGTGTGTTTGGGACGAGGAGGAGAAGGGGCAGCGGACGTTGTTCGCTACCGAGAAGGCCTCGCGGGATTGACTCGCACATGGTGAGATGAAAAAGCGACGGAAACGTTGCCGGCAAATGTTAAGCTTCCCAGGGCTAATTACCTTTCTTTGAGTGCCTTGCACAGCGATCGTATTTCATACCGCACCAAACACCTCCTCGTCCCCAGACTGCCCGCCCATGATCGAGCAGAACGCCCTCCCGGCCCCGTACAACGTCGCTCACTTCCGCCTCGCCCTGTACGTCTCCTGTCATGTGTCATCGATGATCTGTCACGCGCACCCGCCGTCCGAGTGCTGATCCTCCTCGTCCCCAGCGCTGATCCCAAAAACGACGTTTCCTTCGCCGACGACCTGTCACAACACAGCTCCCCGGCCATCTGGTGGGTCCCATCCTGCCCCACTCGTCTCCGACTCATTTTTCTCCTCCAGCCCCGAGCCCGACCTTGACCTGGCACAACGACGAATGTCTGCCTCCACCGCCTCCGCCCCCGACACAGACGCGAGCTCCCTCCCGGATAAAAAGCTGCCGTCCCCCTCCGCGTCCCCCCAGTCCGACGCATCCAGGCCCCGCACAGACGACCCCCACGCCTGGAGCTTTGACGACAAAGACCCTGTCCTCGACAATACCTCCAAGGTCCAGCTCCCCTCCATCTTCACCACCTTCGAAGACCCCTTCCGCAACGATATCCACCGTCCCTCCCTCCTGAGCATCCCCCCCGACCCACCCGCCAATACCCGCTACAGGTCGTCCCCGTACCCCCAGCCTGCCGACCGCAGATCCGCTAATCACTCTAATCCTACTCCATACCACTTCCCCTCCCCCGTCGATACCCAGGACCCGTCTGCAGACAAACAGCGTCTTAATTACAATTATCCGGACTCTTCTCCCTACCCGCACGCTTCGCTTCCCAGCGCACCTGCTTCTGCATCCCAGATGTCTTCTTTCGTGTCTCCCCTCTCCCCTGATCTGCGCCAGCCCGCGCCCTACGTCGAGTCTGACGAATGGTCCAACTCGCCTTCTTCGATTGCCCGTCCGAGCTCCACCCCGAGCCACCCGTCCCTCGGTGCGCCGCTCAAGTACGAAGACGGCTTGCGCCACTCTTCTTTCAGCGTACCCATCGGCCAGCAGCAAATGTTCTCGAACCAGAGCCGCATCTCAGGTCAGCAAGATCGAAGGTCGTACCCGTCTGGTGCTCCAAAGTCCGAAGAATGGTCCTTCCCTAATCAGGAATTCGTCTTGCCTCCCAGCAATCCGTCGTCCTACAATTCGTCTTCCAGTCCCCTTTCCCCGACCCAGCCTGCCTCGGCTTCAGCCGTGACTCCCCCCTCGCCCCCCTCGTCCCGCCCCCCGCAGACGGTGCCCTCGTCGACCCTGGTCGATCGTCCCACCAAAAAGCGCGGGAAGCTCCCCAAGGAGACAACGGACTATCTCAAGGCTTGGTTGCACCGTCACTCAGACCATCCATACCCCAGCGAAGAGGAGAAGAAACAGTTGTGCCATGCCACCGGTTTGAGCATGAGCCAAGTGTCTAATTGGATGATCAACGTAAGGCACCCCTTCCTCATCGCCTCACTCTGGGCTCACAGCATCCCACAAGGCACGGCGCAGGATCTTGGCACCTGCACACAGGGCAGCGTCAGGTCCCACCACTTCTACCCCGTATCCGCCCCCGGCGCGGACCACTTCCGCCACCACAACTTTGTTGGAACCTGTGTCCCGCCGGACCACGATCTCGCAAGAACCCATGCAACTGTATCACCCAATGTCGCTCCAGTCGATCCCATCATCTAATCAGAACCACGCCCCGTCCCCGTCGACCGAGTACGTGAGCTCCAACCGGCATCTTGTCGGATTGCCCCAGCGGTCATCACATTACCCCGGGGGACCCAACGGGCTCGACATTCCCCAATCGAGGCATTCGATGGCGTACCTATCAGGGCAAGGACACCACTCTGGGAACGGTGGCCAAGGAGGACACTACATACCGTCTGGAGTCCCGATGTCTGCGCCACCGTCCCTGGCGGCCGGTCCATTCGCCTCACACAGTTTAGCGGCCCACCATCACCACGGGCAATCGTTGTACTCGTCGCAGCATCACCAATCTTCGTTGTCTCCCAGTTTCCTCTCCAGCCCGACGCAAGGGCCCGAAAGGCTATCGACACATTCCACAGAACACACGCACAGCTACTATGGCGAGAGCCAGTCGCATCCATCGTCCAATCCGGGCTCCGCTTTTTCTGGCCCACATTGATGGCTCGATGTTTAATGGATAGGGGGAATCTGATGCCGAAAACAACAGCGTGTAACAGTATTATTAGTAGTATTATTACTGACTTAGCTAAAAACCACCTAGTTGCTTCTCGCCGCTTCTTGCGACCCGCCAATACGGCACCCTTGCAGAAAAATAAGATTCTTTTTTTCATTTCGTTTGTTCTAAATGGTTCATCAAACCGCTATGTGGGCACAGTCTCCTCGGGCTTTCTCCCACCTAGTACCCGCATCTCCATCCGATCTGGTTTGTATACCAACATTTATTTTTTTAATTTTTTTCGGTAGTGCCGTGCTTCTACCCTGCCTCGTATGGCATGCGTTGCCCTCCCTCTGAGTCCGCTCTCCCAGATCAGAAGCCCATATAATCGCATCCTAGACGTACCTCGGGAAGGAAGGACCCGCTCTTGTGAACCCTGAATTGAAATTGCGAGATTTTTTTTTGCTTTGGTGATGTTAGAAATACCATTTCGAGTACCCATTACTGATTTATGGCAACCTTTGGGTGATGGCCGGCAAATGCCATGGTAGTGGTGAGGGTTCGACTTCTCTTTCCTTTGTTTCGTTTATTCCTTATTTTTGGTCAATCTCTGCATCTGGTCAGGCTCCTAGGTCGTACACTCAGTCCAAGTTACGAGACCTCCGTGCTAGCCGCATCCGATAGCGATCATCATCATCGATACCGCGACGGACTGTACCCGGGCGCGCTCGGTTGACACCAGGTCTGCCGCCACTGAGCTACCGTACGAATTCTGACGCCCCAAAGCCGCGTTTTTTTTGGAACAGCGCAAACAAAACGTGTGGTACATGGACGGTGAATCGTGCGCGGATCGAACAGCCAATCTCAGGCTGCAAAGCTGACTCTTCCATTCCACCTCGCGTCTTCTTCCTTTCACTTTTTCGCAGTTCTCCTTTCTGATCGTCGTCGGGCCTTTTGCGCCATCGTGATGGAAAAATGGAAATGCAGAAAAAAAAAACGTGGTGACGGAGTCAGAGCGTCGGAGAGAACGGTGGGGCTAGGTGTGCTGATCGCTCGCGTGCGCATTCTTTTGTTTTCGTTCTTTTTCTTTTTTCTTTTTTTCAAATTTCGAAATGCATGTCTCGTCGCCATCCAATTTTGGTTGGCACAAGTACTGCGTTGTGGCCTCGTCCAATGATTCCGAGGGCCCCAAGGGGCAGACGAAAACGGATGGTTACGACTCGTCACGACTACTTTGGGGCGACGACGCCTTCATTCCTCTAAATCAGAGCCGGGTTCGCCTACCTGTCGTAGCATTAGGGCTGTATCAAGAAGCTCCGACGACCTAACGCAATACACAGACCACATCGAGGTGGGTCTAGGCTCCCAACCTCGTAGATAGCTCGCACGAAGGGTGATGACGACCCTTGCGGAGGTCCCCAACGCCAGTTTAACCTCAGCACCCGGCGCACGTGCACGCTCATCTCGAAAACCGACGGATGCGTCGGCGCTCGTTCGAATCGAACGTTTCGGTCTAAGGATCCGTATCATCCGTCTCGATGGCGGATGATTAACTTTATTTTTCTTTGCAAACGATGTGCGGACCGCATTACGATCTTGGCGTCTCGTTCGTTCAGTCGTCGGGTCGTTGACTGGCAGCAGGGTCGGTTCGTTGGACCAACGGCCGTCTGAAACCCGTTTCGACACGAGGTGCTCAGCAACCCGTTCCATTCCGAGATCTCGTGGCCCCCGGCTGCTGATCAGAAGACATGGAAGCGCGTGACGAAGATGGAGCGGAGACGAAACAAGGCACGAGACCGGAAGAAGTAGGGAATTTTGGGTGTCTCGTTGCGTTGTTCCCTTTTTTTTTACTTGTCTTCATCATGCCCCGTCGTCATATCATCATCTCGGTATTCGCGACATCTTTTGTTTCGAATCCCTTGATCGTTGAGACCCGGTAGTATGGATGGAAAATGGACTTGCGCGTACGTGGTGAAAGCGTGATGCCCACCGTTCTGGAACGTGTGTGCGACTGCCGAGATTACGATCAAATTGTTGCTCGAGTGCCCGCAACCAATCGATTTCGGCCTCGTCCGGTGGCACAGTACTGGCCACGTCACACCACTCACGGGCGTTGATGCGGCGATTGGGCGCTAAAAACGTTGCAAACACTAAAATGTAGTGACGTCAACCCGCGGAAGTGAGGCCGACTGAATCGCGGGGGACGTTGCGACAATGGAGATGCCGGGTCTTTTTTTTTCTTCTCCTTTGTCTGTTTTCCCTCTTTTCTTCTTTGGACCAAGCCGTCGGGATGTGGCAAGTGACGCCCTGATATGGGAATTGGGGGTTCTTACGGTTTGTTCGTCAAGCGACCAAATTGTGGTTATGATTGATTTGATACGGATTTTTTTCTCCGACTCGTACTAACCAACTGGAGGTAACGCGCACTGAGACCCACCCAAGCTTGCGCCGAATTTTTTTCCATAATTGGTAATGCGAGCATCGCGATCTGTCGAACTCGAACCGGCGGGACCCGCCTTGGTCGGGACGAGTCAAAGACCCTGGGCGGACAATGGAACGTCGACGGCAGCCGATAACGTGTGATGACAAATCCTGTACGGGCCTGTCAAAGTGTCAATTTGGGGTGATAAGCTCTGTTCGATGACATCGACGAGGGATAGTAGAACGGTGTGGTTCAGCTGCCGCAATTGCGTGCGTGTGGCGCCGTTGCCCCCGAGACGGCTTGTCTCGGCTCTTTGCTCGTTTGTAGCGATCCAACGGTACGATACGGAACGCAGGAGGGAAAAATAACCACGAGGCGGACAGAACCGGGACGGCCTGGACCGGTCCGGCACCGGTTACAATCAGGTTACGGCTGCCCGGCAATCCAAAGTATACACAAACACTCGAACCTTGTATCGTCATGCGAGCCGCCGCTAGACCATACATGGCAGATCGCGCCCGCGATGCGCATCATGATCAGAAGACATTGGACCCTAGGGAACATCGCGGCCACCTGGCCGATCTGGGAAGCGGAACGGGCGATGCAAGAACAAAAGAATGGGCCGGCCAAGAACATGTGGAGAGCCAAGGATTCATCGAACGCCCCACGGAACGGAGCTCCTCTTTTCCCCTTCCCCCTCAACCCACTCCGTTAAGCCGACAGGTCCCATGATCGTGCAGGTCCGTGAACTAACCCGAAAGTCTGGGCCGCCGTATCCGTCCGGTCGACCCGCGCTGAGAGCAACGAGCTAATATACAATCAGGAACCCTCCTGAGCGGACGATCCCACCCCCGTGGTTCTTTGCATCATCAGCTCCATTGAGGATGTCCGTCCAAAGGCCCGAACCACGGCTCATCACTCGCGTTTCCCCCGAACCAGCGGTGTTCCGAAAAACGGCGAAAAGAAAAGAAAAAAACTAAATGCCGAGGTTCGCAAGGGGGAGAGGGTGTTGGGATGCTATTCCAAGCTGGGCGTCCAGACTAGACGTTTTCGACTCACGGCGTTCCTGTCGTTCCTCTCAGGCCTCTTCCCCCCCACCCGCCCGCGCTTGTCTGTCTCGGCCACCCGCTCGGTTGCGATGACGACTGGGATACAGCCCCATGTTTTCCCAACAAAGAGATTTCACCCCCTCTTCTTGATCGTTGTCTAGATGGGCGCGACCGAAAGCGGACCGAAGCGTCAAGTGATCACGAATTCTTCCTTGACGGGCAATCATCGTCTACCCTCCGCCCGACTAGTGTGAACCGGGTAAAGCTTCAGGTACAAAGTTCCCCCCCCCCTCCTCTTCCACCCCATTTAGGGTCAGGCAGAACAGAGATGGTCAAATGGAACGAGAAAGAGCGCAGTCACCGCAATCGGATGTATGCACCTCGTTCGCGTGTACGTACGTAGGGTGGTTGGTGGCTTTGTGCAGGGCACGAGGCACTCCACACTTACTTACTTTGTGTCAGTGACGCGACCCGTTTCGAAGCATCACGCCAAGCTGGACGAACGAGTGTTTTAGGGGCGAAACTTTGCCGTGAGACCAAAAGGACGGAGCGGAGTTGTACCAGAGCTTGGCTTTCTGGGGCATTTCTGCCGTTGGCGCGTCGTCGTCCGAGAAGGAATTGCCATCAGGTGGGTGTTACGAGCTTCCCACATATCTGAGCTAAACGACTACGTGTTGGTCTGCCTCACCAATTCCCGCGGACGAGATGCTACTCAAGGGGGTTACGTCTCCCTGAAATAACGAGATGCATGTACGAAAGTCTATACTGGGGTAAGAGGAAATTTGGTCGTAAAGTTACATTTCATCTAGGTTGCTCTTGTGTGAGGACGAGCCATTGAAGGTAGAAATGGGCCGAACGAAAAGTGGCATTCTGTTGCCAGGGACGATCCGTGATTTCACCACAGGACGAGCGACGATGCTGCGGAGAAGACACGATGCAAGAACGTATGATTAGCTTGAGACTAGGCCAAACGGGAGACCTCGTGCAAAGATGAAACGCGAACCAGCAGAACCGCAGCCAGGTTCGGATAATTAAAAATGCGGATTGCACTTACTTGAAAGTCTTCTCGATAATTACCGAAGGGTCGACAGCGAATTCGAGATCACGAATGAGCACGAAAAGGAACATCTTGATCCTGAAAAAGCCCAAAATGTCAACATGCACATAATTCCCTTTTCCAGAAAAGGACGCTGGATCAAGAATAGTTCCTCGAGAGGAACACGAGGCTGTTAACAGTCACATCCACTCGTCTGTCACAAAGCAGGGAAAGTCTAAAGAAAGCAAATCATGCCCATCGTGCCATTGGCCAGTTGTTGCAGGCGGCACTGGCCCACGATCCCCACGGAGGCACCACAGAGGGAACGCCACGGAGGAAGGAACAAAGATGCCGAGACGATGATTGATTACTTACTCGGCCAGTGCGAACCTGTACCCGATGCAACCGCGATTTCCGCCAAGAAAAGTTAGCAAATTGGAGTACAAGCCTTGAACGGCCTTGACGCTCTGCGGTGGGTCGCTCCACCGTTCAGGCCTGCGAAAAAGGCGCCACAGATCAATTGTGGGCTCAGGGTCGTACCCAAACCAGGATATGTAATCGGTCGTACCTGAAGACGTGGGCATCCTCGCCCCAAATGGAACGGCTTTTATTAATCGCTTGGATGGGTATGGTGACGATGTCGTGTTTAGCCACCTTTATCGTGTAGTTGAGCTCCCCGCGTTTGTCCCGGAACGGCCGTTGGACAGGGATGCAGTCGTCCTCTGTGGCGACGCGCATCGTCCAGGTCACAGGGGCATGGAATCGAAGCGTTTCGCGAACGACCCAGTCGAGGTACTCTAGTTTGGACACATCCTCATGCAGCGTCGGAGAATCGGCATCTATGGTGCAAATTGCCTCTCGCAGACGACCCTGACATCGTGGCGCACTCGCCAACGCATACAGGCACCAAGTGAGTGCGGAAGACGACGTCTCGTAACCTGCTATCAAGAAAGTAGATATCTGACATAACACCTCTGATGTGGTCAGCCGTTGGGATGCGAACGCGGCCATGTTCGATTGGACTACACGGGGGAACTTAGGGAAGCCTCACCCGTCGGAGCCGAACGCACGCACCGAGGACAGAGAGTAAATCAGGTTTGACTAGGGCTGGGAACGGTGCATATGGTCGTTCGCCGTCGCGACGACGGGCCTGGGCATCGATCGCGGTCTTGCGATCGTTGATCAACTGGAGCCCGATGTGGATCAAGTGATGACGTGCTTTCTCCATAGCGTCGGAATGGATGCGCTGACGGATTATGGCAAGAGCTGTCAGGGTGAGCTTAAATGACAAAGGCTCCGACGTGACGCACGAATTTCCGAAGTAGGGGGATCCACGTCTCGAGAATGGTGCGCAGTTGGAGCTGCTTGGCCGTCGTAAATATGAGGTGGTAGGCGTTGGCCAGTTCGTCGTTCTGGCCCGAGAGGGAGTTAAAGTGGTATCCAAAACCTGTCTGACGATGAATGTGCGGATCTATCCAGGTTGGGTGCCTACGTGCCTGCGATGCCGATGACGTCTAGGGTCGCCTTGGAGAGCCACATCAGAACGTCTGTCGGCTCGGAAGAGTGCTTTGAGAGGCGAGTCCATTCGTCGCGCAACTTGACAAGATCAGTGTGCTGATGAGCATGGGAAGGGGCGACGCACCTTGGAGGCCTTATCCATAAAGATCGGGTTCAGCCTCTTGACGTTTGCAGCCGTGAACGCAGGGCTCTGGCGAGGTCGTGAGACAATGTGATGGTACGATCGAGAAGGGTCACTCGCCAGTATCCTGCGCTGAAGCAAGGAAATTCGACAGTAAATCGATCCATGGAAACAGGGTTCTCACCTGTCTGGTGTGCACGTCACCTTCCGTGATGAGGACGCTTTCGTGGCCGGTGCCCATCATAGCAAGGTTATCACGAACGAAACGTGGCTTCTGATAAGTGTCTGAACGAGCGAGGATGTGCGCGATCGCGGTTGGATCGGTAGTGAGCAGACGAGAGCCGCCAAAGAACCCCTTGTAAGCGTACGTGGGGCCATACGCGGCCTCCCAGTCGTGGAGGAGCCCGTTGTTCTCCTGGTTGTACATTTCCCGCAGGTTGCCAAACAGCAGCGACCGGGTGGGTGGGCCACGGAGGCTGTGGAGGGGAGAAAGGTGCTGCCTCCAGAGGAGGGCAAAGAGGTCGGCGAGGACGTAGCATGCGCCCAGGACGAGCACAGCGCCGAGGGCAAGTAACGCTGTGTGAGGATCGGGCATAAGTAGGCAGGGCCAGAGCGAATTCCGAAGCGAACACACCCTGGAAATGTCGCACGCCAATGTCAAACACGCTCGCCATCGTCGACGTGCTCACTGAACCCGCCGTCGCGTCGCTGTTGTCGACCCACCCCAACGACGTGACGTCCGATGGCCAACAGCTACCGTCATGGTGGACCTGGGCATCGGATTACCCCCAACAGCCACCGGCCTGGCTGGAGCTGATG
>JBBPTO010001952.1:0-12858 GCA_038094155.1 Pulveroboletus cf. aberrans
GGACGTGGGCGGCAAGGTGAGGATGATGGTGGGGCGAGACAGCAGGGGGGCATACAAGGGTGCAGGGGTGGGGGATTGCGCGAGGACAGAGGCAAGGTGAGGATGAGGGCAGGGTGAGGTGATGAGGGGGCAACACAGAGGATGGTGGTGCAGGCATGTGCTGATGACGCTGCACTGGGGTCACATGACCTAGAGTGAAAGAAAAAAAAAACACAAGTCCCATACATTAGGAATTAAAGTATAGACTTACCTACACTTTCTATTTCCATGTGCGGTGGTCCGGTGGTTCAACCGTGTTGGTAATGCCTTGAATGAAACTTTGCCGTAATACACATCGACTTGATCTTCCATGCTGCACACCTCATTCCCGTCTATACCAGCACAACGCGCCTACCTCAAAATATCCACCCAAATGAATCATATAACCACTACCATTTATTCTATGTCAACAAATATGCTGATCACCATGCCTTTGCCATGGCTGATTGATTTAGAGGTGAGTGGCATTGCAAGTGTTACTTTGCCATTCACTTAATCCTACATCTTCTCAGACCAGTCCATCCACGTGGTGAAGCTGTCCTTTCAGCACCAGTGTACCAATCATCTTTCAGGATTGCTCACATTGCAGACTCTTGATTGTAAACATCTCAACTCTGCTGACGCACTGCCAATTTGGTGTCCATGCTGCACACACGTTCAACCTCAAGATTGTCACCAAGAGCATACCCAAATACAGCTTCACATCAATAAGGAGGAGCACGAACCGGTGGCCACATCAGGAGACATGGGCTCACCCAGCGAGAGCAAGTCTGATTCTGGAGGCAGTGTTATGGCGTCCGGCATGAGTGGTGATGGCAGCGAAGGACAGGAAGAAGAAAAAGCTCACCAAGAAAAAGATAAAGTCCAAGGTTTCAAGCGGACAGGAGTGGCTTTGAATGTGCTTACTAAATTACTCTCATATTGACCTCTACAAACTTTTATGTGCTTTGCAAACTTTGTAGCATGATGAGTAGCTTTGTCGAAAGCTTTGCAAGCTTTGTGGCCTGATGAGTAGCTTTGTCGAAGCTTTACAAGCTTTTTGTAATTGGTGACATTGGTGCTTTTTCGGCTGTCGAGAAAAAGCGGAAAAAGCCGGAAAAGCGCGGGAAATGCTTAGCAAAGCAAATGGTGAAATTACTGATGTTTGTAGTTAGGGTATCTCTACCCCTTTATAGTGCACAGATTTTGTCAGAAAGGTGATAGCTGAATGGGAGTTCCTGGTTCTGAATGGGTTGGGTGGGAAATCTACAAGCACAACCATAGGGCAGAGTTAGCATGTGAGAGTGGCCCTCCCCCCAGGTCAGCAAACCTGTTTAGGCCTCCATCGAGCACCCCTCTCCGAGGGTTTGGGCCCAGCCCGGAGTAACCTGCCAAAGATGTATGATACAGTGCATGCAAGGACAGGGAAAGGATGGACACAATTTCGAGCTTGCGAAAGTTCTTGTCAACTTGGAGTTACCACTAGCACTACTCCCACAGCTGCTGTCTGATGCTGTTTGGGGAACTACCCACTGCTGCTACCCCGAAAGAGTTCGACTGACAACATAGGAATCGCTACCGGTGGGTTTGTGCGCGTGACTTGATAGCTATAGGTAACTGCTTGCCTGTGCCGAGACAGTATGTCGGCGTTACAGAGAGCCAGCTGCATCGATTCAGAATACCAACAAACTTCCAACGCGGACTGGTCTCTCGTCATGCACGAGTCTCACTGTTCGATGAGCGACACCATCAGTTCCAGCCAGTTTGACCCTTCAGTCCTCGCCAGCAGTTTAGTGATCGTTAAAAGCCGACCATCTCGGTAAGCGTTAGGCTTACGATTTTCAAGTCTTTGGGGTGCTTCATCCATTCGCTGCAACACGTTTGCAAATGACCTGGAGGTGCAAAATTGAACTTTGAACTCGAGGATATACCTGTTTCATCCACTGGCATACATCGCGTCTGTGTTCATTAGGGTATGTGTGGCAAGAACTCCGTCCAAAGTGACAGAGGACAACATAGTTGTGACAGAAAAGGATTACCGTCTACCAGATGCTGTTTCAACCGGATAAACCAGGTGCAGAAAATATGCGTGCAGAGAGAGGAAGTTGACCGGGTCCTTCGGAGAGAGAAAATGTCTGATAAACCGCAAGTTCAAGTAGCTACACCGGCCAGTAAGTAGGCCGGTATCCTGTAAGACACTGAATTTATGGGGTGGCTATCACTGTTCTAGGATCAAATCCTCATCGAGACGACGAGGCATATAAAGGCGAAGTCAGATAGCTCTGATAAGGCTGAGCATTTTTTGGAATTGTGGTGTGAGGGAATCCACAGCTCCCCTTGCCCTGGATACATGCAGCAAGGGCGGAACCAGCGCTTTGACCCTCAAAGTAAGCCCCCTGCAAGAAGCCTGCATCAAGAGTATGTGAACAGTCGTTCTCGGGCTGAGTGGGAGACATACCAAAGTACTTGACACTTGTAGCTTCACCCGCAAACCAAAGTCGGTCATTCAAAGTTGCCTTCAAGTTTTCAGACTGTTGCGGGACATACGACGGTCCCCAATTCGAATAAGAGCCACGATACAGAGGATCCGAATGCCACATTGGCATGTAAATATCGATGGGATCAGGTATGGTGATGTTGGGATACATCGTCCGGAGAACCTCCATGACTTCGGACTGAATCTCGTCGAGCGTGAGTTGCTCGACATAGAGCGACCAATCTCCCTAAAGGATTGGTATAAAGACAGTCTCATCACAGTTCAGTGATTACTCGCCGTCACCGTGACGAAGATGATGCCGGAGCCCGGGAAGAATCCGACGTGGTCCAAGCTCTGCCACACCGGATACTTCCCTCTCTGCTTTGCTGCATACAATCCCATCTAGTGCGATGTGTATTTCCGATGTCACTAATAACGTTGGTGAGGCCTACCTCCGTGGGAAACCAGAAAGTCTCGTTGAACTGAAGGAAGATCTTGGTATATGTGGCCTAATGCACGCCTGCAGTAAGTCTTTGAGTTCGAGTAGAAATACAACGCCCGACGGACCATCTCGACGCTGTTAATGGCCTCGATTTTCCAGTCGGGCAAAGGGGGCTGGAAGCTGACGTCCGAATTTTGCAACACCCCGACGCTGAACGTATACAAAACATGATCAGCGGTAAACGTCGCACCATCAGTCGTGTGCACCGTGACGCCTTTTTCGCCGTACTCGATCAAGCTGACGGTCTGATTATAGGCGACTTGTTGGGGTTGGAGAAATTCCGCTGCTTCTGCCTGTGCAATGTAAACGTATCCTCGCTGGTCGATGCACATCTGGTTGACGTCCGAGAATCCCCCATATTCCGGGACGTATGTGAAATTATTGTTCTATCAAAGGTGAGGACGAGAAGAGAATATGCCGTTCAGAGACTTGCCCACGCAGAAGCGAACCACGAGGTTTGTGAGGGCGACTAACGATGGCTGAGACGCGGCCCGAAATTTATGACGGATGACCTACCTGTGCATCTGTGTCAAGCAATCGGAAAAGTCAGCATTCGCAATAGTACAAAACGAAGGATAGCTTGCATTCCTGACAAAAGAGTCAGTCAAGTTTGGTGTACGAGGGAGCCAATGCTTACAAAGTCGATCTGATAATAGTCACTGGCGACTTCCTGAGGTGTCTTTGGGCTGATGCCCATCGCACCGTATGCAGATCGCAGACTTTGATCGACATCACCATCTAGCAACCGCTGACCTAGTTCCATGATGATGGGACTGCATTCGGCAAGGGGAAAGAGGCTCGGCGTACCTGCGACGACAGTTGCCTGCACGAAATTGTTTACGGCGTTGTTCAACACGTCCGTGTAGTTTTTGTAACCGCTGTCATCATAGGTAGCTGTAATCCACGACGCGTGGGCATGAGCATCGAGCACCCGCGAACACAAGCCAACGCGACACACGCACTGACGCTCCCGTACATATCGTTGTAAGCCATGGTCAGATTGTGTTTGAGCGCCAACTCCCAGATGGGATTTGCGGTGCCGTTTCCCTCCTGGGTGCCCTGGATCCAGTTAGGACCCATCTCGACGACGACCTGTCTGCCCGACACGCCAAACGCCCTGGGACTCATCCGACCGCCCAACTCAGTTTTGGCATCGAGAATGATGAAATCGTTGATGCCTTGTTCGTGAAGTGTTCGAGCGGCAATGATGCCGGTCATCCCTCCACCCAGGATGAGGACGGTGGTGTGATTGGACGTTGTATCAGTATTCTGAGCGATCGCACATGCCTGTAAGATGGCGGACACCAACCCCAAGAGGATGAAGCGACGCGATTCTCTGGAGGGAAACATGCCAGAAAAGAAAACGAACGGAAGTGGGAGAGCATAGCAGCCGACGAAATATAAAAAAAGGCCAAAAGGGACTGGGAATCAAATGTGATGACACCGGGAATGCTTATCACCGTTTATGATCACGCCATAAACTGAAGCGGAATGGACGTGTCGGCGCATCATTTGATGCGGCTCCGACCAACGCGATGCCGTCATTCACGTAAGTACTACTCACGTCCTGCATCGGTCAGGGTCAAGGCTCGAAAATACCCTCCGAGTCCAAGCTTCACTAGTGGGTCTAAATCAGGTCAGTGCACCTTTGGACTCGGAGCTTCTAAATGCTGTCGCGTGATGTGACTCGATACTTATGGAGAACGCTAGACCATGCAACTGCCTCGAGACTGTATGGTTGTGACAGCGAGGACATATGGTGGACTTACTCGTGACCCACCGGACGCAGCGCATCGGGCCGGCGCAGTGAACCATCTTATCACACCTCGATCTGGGTCTAGGGGTCACATACAATCGGTCTACTCACTTTATCTTTGTTTGTCGCTTTGCTTGACCCATCCCAGTTCCCGTCATCCAATTCATCATCCGCGTGAGTCGTTGGTGCAAGAGTGTCAATACCCATCCAGTTGATGGACATTGTCTTTCCGTCCCACCCACCTCGGCACTAGGTTCACCGAGTGCCTAGAGGCGCTCACTGGTGAGCAAGGATCCAAGAAAGCAACAACCAAATTTTCGTTGCGTCAAAATGTGGAGTATGACTTGAAAACGAGAAAAAAAGCAACAATCGAGACTGCGAGGCAACGAGGAATTAGTCTTGCATTGGATGGGCATAACGACGACTGAATGCTCTTTGGAACATTATGGATTGACTACGTCCGTCGGTGGTGTATCAAGAAAGGTCTTCCTGCACAGTAGATTGTGTTAACCATATTCTGTGACTTACAAAAGGTTGATGTCAGGTTTGAGGCCGAGGTTATATATCTTGTTCGCGTTATGGAAGAGAGCGTTCTGCACGATTTCGATTGCTTGCTGTTCCGTGAGTTCCTCTCTGGTTACGGAGTCGGAAAGAACCTGGGCGACAACTAGATGAGTTGGGAGAGTGCTTCGGAGGAATCAATCAACCTCATAGAGCGCCTGGCGCGCTTGAACGGCTGCTAAATAGTAAGATTCGGGCCACCAGCGTCCGTCGGCTACAACGAGTCGTGGGTGAGTATCGCCTTGAATGCATGAGCACCACCCTAGCGTACTTGACCACAGGATCTTGTTCGTTGGTGCGAGCTCCATCACCTGCCGAACAACCATGCGTTGACCACCACCAGATAAAAACGGAAACACTTCTCCAAAGTCAAGGTATACATTCTTGTATACTGACGCAAGATACCCAGCCTCGCGGGTGTACGGGTAACTCGAGTGGAGGAGGACAATAGCCGTGTTTGGGTAAGCTTCAATGATGGGTTGCATATGTACAGGCGAGGCCTTGGTCAACCGGATGTCGTTGTCCCCGAGGCCTGTTCAGGGGTAAGTTCCTTGTTTTCAGTGCCATGTGCGGCCGTACCTGTATGGAACTGCACTTTTATTTTGGTTTCTCGCTGTTAGCTGACCGATATGGACTATGATCCACAAAAATCACCTGGCTTATGGTAAAGACCTGCAATCTGCAGCACAATGTGGACGAGATGGTCATTGAGTACCTTTTGCTGCAAGCGGAGGCTGTTTGTCTTCTTGTACTGTAACAACAGGTCCAGGACAGCGTCTTCAGTTTCCTCAAAGGACGCTGACGCCAGCGGCGAAATATCGAGCCCCGTTCTGCGACGCTACTTGTCGGCACAAATGGCATGATGTCACGAGAACCGTACCTGTAGCAGACCACTGACTTGAAACCGGCGACGCCTTGGTCCTGGGCACTAGCGTGGATGACGGTTTCGAACCTCCTCGTCAAGTTTTCCAAAACGCTAACGAGGGAGACAACGGACGTCGATATTTGAGTCGAGTCTTTGCCCAATAAATCTCGAAGGATGTTCTTTTGGGGAGTGGATTAACAGATAGGGGTCTCACGGAGGGAAACGTTACCTCTGCCTCGACCTCGATCCGCACGATTCTCTTAGAGGGACTGGTCATGAACTGGTCGTGCCATCTGTAAGACTCGGCGAGTTCGACACCACTGCCAAGCCCGTCGTCAAGCAAGAGGCACTGGATACCGGTAGGCTTGAAACAGAGGCTGCAGAGGTCGAGATAGTTCTCCTCCTCGCGCTTGTCCTTTAGGATGTCCCAAGTAGTCTCACGACATTTCAAGCCTAAGAGTTTCGAGAGCTGCCCGGTGGCACGATAGCTGGCCAAGGTATAAGCGGCGTCGTGCGAGAGGGCGTCGCCGGTGGCCTCCGAGATGATGCCTTGCAGTGGAAAGACAAGGCGGTTCTTCTCAGAGAGAAGCGGGTGGGCATGGTTGTCGATGGCGGGGTAGGTGTGCACTGCGTTGGCGAGCTCTGGGTAGTAGACCGGACCCATGTCGAGGTGGGGGAAAGAGGGGCTAACAGTGACTAACTTGGATGGCGCGCCATTTCATCTTATCAGATTATCGCAACGACCATGCTAGTGCAGGCGGGCGACTTGGAGCAGGCCATCCGCGACGCATTTCCTGTCTCGCATCTCCAGATAGAAGACCAGTCCGGTGGATGTGGCCAGAGCTACTCTATCCTGCTCGTCAGCGATGTGGGTACCCATTTCGCCCTGCTCAGACCATCCAGTGAGGAATCACCCACAGGCGTTCGAAGGGAAAACGACGCTCGCTAGACATAGACTAAGTAGGTATAATCCTGTGTCGTTCAGAGCGACCGTTTTTGACAGTGGCCCGCAGTCAACGAGGCGCTGAAGGAGCTGATCGCCCAAATGCATGCGTTCTCACAGGTGAGCCACCTAGTCCATCTTTGAGAATCTACTGGACGCTCTTTATGCAAGAAATCGTTCACTCCCAAACAATACGAGGTGTATTTGGCAAGGAGTCAGTAAATGAGGAGGTTCGGGTGTTATGTCACTGTCAACCCGTGGTTCGCTTTGTGTGCCTCGAGGTCGCGTGTACACTTTGTTCTCCACCCACAATGGCATCCAAGAGAAATGGTCCCGATTGATTGATTCAGGCGGGCCGTCAATGCGGACTTCAAGTTTTGTTTCCGCTTGGGCCAGGGCTTTTGCCGCGTCAGATGTGTTCTCCGTGTCATATTTTTCGTCAAAGCGTCTTGTCAACCTCCACCCCGCAGATCACCTGGAGTCGACAATGAGGTTCACAACATGTATAAAAGTCAGGCCATCTGGCCAAGAGGTCCTCCAGCATCGACTTTTTGCAGCTATTCCTCCACAATCATGTCCTGCGCATCTGCGTTCTACGCATCTTTTTGGGAAGAAGACACCAGCTCGCAAGAATGCGATCGTATTCTCCGCCAATTGGAAGAGGAGTTCCCGGCGCGTGAACAAGTCTCGGTGGCCTTGAAGGAAGCCAATGGTGCCTTTGCGGCTCAGTTCACGCAACCAGACGGCTACAAATACTCGGAAGCCTGCGAACGATTCACAAAGTTCCTCGACCTTAAGATCCCTATGGATAGTTCAGAACAGAAATTGGTATGCATACCCCGTTATTATCGCATTCATTGGTTGATACCGTTACAGGTCGTACAAACACTCCAGGCATGCTCGGCACCACGTTGCAGAGAGCATAAGTCTGATCCGGTTTACAGTATGCGAGTGCCATGCATGAAAACGCGGTGAACAATCCCATGTTGACAGAAATACAACGGTCGTCGCACTTCCTTGCTTCCTCTTCTCTCAACATTCTCTGCGAGAAAGCTCTCGACAGCTGCATCACCGAAACTGAGCTCTGGTGTATGTTTTTTTATTCCAAACATCTACTGTTCGTCCTGTTCATTCCTGAATGTGACAGGTGAAGTATTCAGGCTCAGTCACCGGGCCCAGCAAGCGTTATCCAGAGCAATGGATGCACTCGACCTCTCCAAATTCCTCAACGTTGACAATCTTACCGAGCCTGTGAGCGATATGGAGGGAATGTATGCAGCACCCCCGCCCCTACCCACGGCTCCGAGGCTTGTCACGCCAAGGACATCTACCCACGACAGTACCCACATTTGTGAAGATCTACAGTCAACCAAGCTCAAGGAGAAGGCGCTCGTGACGCTCAACGGCAATTCTCGGTCGTTGAAAGGGACGCCGTTAGGACGCGCTTTAACAATGCCCCTCCTATCGCGAAAAACATCCATCTTTTTGTCATCACAGACAGTTGCAGCACCTTCACCAGTGTATCCACGTGAGCGCGTTCTAAACGTGTTGCAAGAGGAGGTGGAACACTAGTTTTCTTTCTTACTGTATGACGCTCCCATTAAAGGGTGGTGCATAGGTGTGGTTGTATGGTTTAGGACTATGATCGATATGTTTTCGTCTTACTTCGTGTTCTTGCTGTCCCACGCGGCGTGGGAGTCGACCAAAAGGAAGTTAGAGTGTATTGGATGCAGACACAGCGTGGGACGCCGAACTGCGACAGGAACAGCCTGAGATCGATAAATAGGATGAGCGTCTCTGGTGTCGACCCGCCATCTTTTACAGCACTTCTACTGTCATTGAATCTCGATGTTCAACCCACCATATCCGCCGTACGATCCCCAGGACAAGTCCAGGTGAGCCGAATTTCCCTGCTTTGGATCTCTCGATGACCAGAGTTTCTGCTCGTTTGAATGGCCCAGTTTCTCGTGAGTGCTTTCAGGTCGCGCCCGCGCATGGACCACCTCGCTCAGTTCTCCACAGCTACGAAACGTTGGTTAAACGTTGGCCGATCATTGTCACCAACGTCATCAGCCATGTTCACCATCTCATTCACGACATGGCGATGGAATCACAGAGTCTCTCCGAACCAAGCGGGGACGAGCGCGCAAAGGCGCTCGATGACAAGATTGAAGAGGCAAAGGACATCATCTCGAAATGCAGTCGCTTGAAGCATCGCATGTCGAGGGATCAAGAGCTCGAGTAAGGAAATAAGTTTGCGTGTCGAGTTGCTCATCGCTTTGCTGTATCACTCTCCGTTTGTAGACCCATACCCGAGGACGGCAACGTCAGCACCGATGTGTACAATGCTGAAATCGAGCAATTGGCGACCACCCAACAGAATACGTGGTTCACTGCGCCCTGGCTCTTTGCAGAGTGCGTCATTCAAACTCGGATCCCTCCGTGCAGTTTTGACCTCGACCTTACCGTCAGATGTTACTTGTGCGTCCTCTATCCACTCCATTCGCTTTGATCAACTTCGAAATGGGACATAGATATCGTCTACTTCGGTCATACTTCAACGAGACGCGTCTCTGGCGCGATTTCGACCCCTTCTTTGCCCAAAAGGAAGACATGTTCAAGAATAGCAATCTCGCGATATACCGTGCGTGCTAGGCCACCCCAGTGTGTGCTGATGGCTCATCCTTTGAATGAAAGAGATAGCAACCATGATGCATGATCTCGAATACGACAAGGAAAGGCTGAGATCGCGCCCGGACAAACTCCTGGTCATCTTTCGGGAGATGATCCATATGTGTCTTTGGCGAGCATTTTTTCCCCTCAGCGTCTGGCGCCTCAACTAAATGTATTGCTCTGTAGGGGAAATGCTACCGTAGGGTATTTTGACGTGATCTGGATTATTTTGCTGATAATTGGCACAGGATCTTTCTCTCTTAACTCATCTGTCACCATCCGACATCGAGGACCTGCAAATGGTGGGACTGGAGGCCCAGCAAGAAAGGCAAGAGTTCATCCTCAGGAATGATCAGAATTCGGTTTGGGAATACATCAAGACTCTTGGAACATCAGGGAACCGTCGCTGTGACTTTGTTTTGGACAACGGTAGGTGGAAGTCCGATTTGGTGACCTGCTGATTCACTCTTCTCTACGAGAAGCGGGCTTCGAGGTATTCACCTCATTTTCTTAGTATATTTCAACGATAATGTGTGCCCGACAGCTATTCACTGATCTCGTCTTTGCGGATTTTCTGGTGACATGTACCCCTTACTTTTCTAAGGTCGTCTTTCAGTAGGTGCAACTCGTGATCCTGTCGAAAACACTGACCTCTGTACAGCCCAAAGCTTTTCTCTTGGTTCGTATCCGATGTCACCCCCACGGACTTTCAGAGTACCATCACCTCGCTTCTCTCGAGTGATACATTCTTCCCAGAGCCATTGTTCCCGAGCTCTAAAGCAACATCCCAGTTGGAAGAGATGGTATCACGATGGAAGTCGTACATTGATCAAGGCATCTTTGTTTTGAGCACGGATATCAAAGAGATGAATGGTCAGGAAATCGACGGACAAGACATGGCGAAGTTCTGGACTGAACCATGGCCCTATTGGAACATGAGAGAGAGAGCGAACCAACTTTGGAATTGGTTATATGAGAGCGACCTCGTCATTTTCAAGGCGCGTGTCTTCTCTGTGGGTCTTATATGTTCCTCATATATCACCACTAGGGTGATCTCAAGTGCGTGTGTTATGTCATGGCTGTGTCATGTTCATGCGGGATTTACTGACGTACCGTCATATTCAAGTTATCGCAAGTATGTCGATTTCTTTGATAAACGAACCCAATGCACATCTCACCAAACGATCCAGACTCACCGGAGATGTCAAATGGCCTGTCACCACTTCCTTCGGCGAGGCGCTTGGTACGCGTTGGGTTGACGATGCATGTGTTCTTGTTATCTCAATGGTCAATGGATAGGCCCGCTGGCAGGCTCTTTCCCCCTGTTAAGCCTCCGCACCAACAAGGCCGACGTCGCGGTCGGGATTCCGCAAGAAGTTGCAGACGAGCTGGATGCCAAGGGCGAGAATTGGAGGGTGAGCGGAAAGTAGGTCCTTTTTGGGCGTGGGTTGAACTCGACCCTGATCTCCATTCGAAAGGTACGCTCTCGTGAGTTTCGAACCGAGGGCAGTGTAAGCCGCGTATGAGAGGCTGAAATGCGTTTCGACGGCGGGTCCCGTGTTATTTTTGGGGAGGGGAGTTCCGACTTCAACGTGTGTATTTATCGAGATCGACATTATTTTGGTCACAGAGTCCGTAGAACTTAGACTGGTCACCATGATGCAGTTGGGCTTCGTGTCCTAGATTCCTGTGAATGTTTTAGATCTGAGATGTTCCAGTTTCAACTTGGACTTGGCCAGGATACCGTTGCCTCTCCCTTCTGCGCCGAACCTGGCTGGTCACAGGGGCAACATTTTAGTTCATGTGGTCCTCTGACAGCGGGAAAAAGCAGGTAACAAGTCCCCGTTTCACCATCCCGCTGGGTTGTCCGCCGATCTGATCGCAACAATGGTCGCAACGGGGGAGGGGGGGAAGAGAAACAGTGTCCTCGGATTGCTGTCCTGCCAGTCTTGGATTCGTCACACCGCGGCGGTGGGCCGATCGAGTTGCCAGTTTGCCCCTGCCTATAAAGCCCCTATCATCTCATGCTGATATCTTGGATTAAGGACGCATAAGATAGGATTATGTGCATCCAACCAAAGAGGAACGTATCCGGTGTGTCAAAGCTTCGATCACCCCGGATCCTTCATGGCTCTGCGATCATCTTTATAACTGTTGCTGTGAGTGTATTCAGAGCCGTGACGTCCTGTATTTTCAGGGAGATTCGGCGTCTCTATGTCGTGCTAAAGAAATGCAGTTGGGTCATGGGGGTTCTCCAGACGATATCTGTATCCCAGCATCATCGTGCCTGAATCTATCAATGCTCTTATGCCTCGGTGGGCTTCGAACCAGCTGTTTCATGGCTCATACCCGAATGGTGACTAGTCCTTTGATGGGTCGTCCATGCAGGACTGCCCCGAGAACAGCTGTCGACCCTTCGAGGGAGAGTTGTTGCAAAGGGCCTACGTGAGGGGTCAAACGTCGGCAGTTACGCGACTGCCGCCTGCATCGGGGCAGACGGCAGTGAGGATCGTACTTATCATACTGGGATCCCTAAGACTTGGAACGGTTCTAAACGCACATTTTGCCTCCACCCTTGTTATGACCACGCTCGTAACAGACATGTCTCCGTCTGCTGCTTGTGAAAGATATTTTTCGGCGGCCATTCTCACGTCGCAAGTATATATTGTTTCGATGCCCGGAGAAGCGCTTGGTCGCTTCAAAACGGACGTGCAGGACAAGGGTATCCATATTTTGATCGCCGCTATTTCCTGTAGGTCGCTCGTTCCATCTCACTGTGTTCCGTGCCTACAGTCATCCACCGGCATTTGCGCCAGCGAATTTTCAAGGACCCGTGTGCCACAACAATAGCAAATGTGATAGATCAGACATCACAAAATCATTTGTCTGTGCCTAAAATATGTCCTAAAAATTTATGAGCCCCATCGCCGGGCGAGTACAGTCATAGCAGCAGTAGTTATGTTTTGCTTGTAATCAGTCTCGCACCGCCGTTTGCGCCAGGGCAAAAAAGGTATATCGGCCTATCAATTATGTGATCCCTGATCTACCCGATATCTCTGCCGCT
>JBBPTO010001953.1:0-12858 GCA_038094155.1 Pulveroboletus cf. aberrans
ATGGAATGGAGTAAGAGTTTTGAGTGAGGTGGAGGGAATAATAGATGCTGAGTAGTATGTGGCAATTTTAGAGGAAGAATTGCTACAAAGCATGAAGGAATCTGAAATTTCAGAAGATAACATCATTTTTCAACAGGATAATGATCTCAAGCATACCTTCAAAAGGGCTCAAAACTAGTTTGAGGAACAAGATATCAAGCTTCTTGACTTGCACAATCTCCTAACTTCAATCCTATTAACCATATCTGGAATCATCTTAAAAGACATCTCTTAGCTTATGAAAGTGCTTCTACAGGAGTTTACCAACTATGGGAGAGGGTAGTAGATGAGTGAGGGAGAATTTCTATGGAGGAGTATCAGAAATGGATAGAAATCATACCTAGAAGGATTCCAGCAGTTATCAAGGCAAAAGGAGCTCATACCAAGTATGCTATTACCATTTTTACAAAGTTGAAAAACTGTTCAGATGCATCATGATTTTGAAAAAATGCCATTTGATCAGTCCTTAATTAGATCTCTTTATTCTTGCACCAATGGAAAGCCATTAGCATCTACTCTATTTCATCCACTCATGTTATGTAGCTAGAATTAATAGATATTGCATTTAATGCTAAATATATAAACATCTGGACAGTGTTTTGAGCCACTGTATGTAGGTATTCAATTAGAGGGTATCTACCTGGCCTGTAGGGACTATGTATCATTGTGATTGATATGAGAGTAACCAAGAAATGAAACCAAGATATAGTAAAAGAATGTTATGGTGTGAATGTTGTATGAAAAGAGTGTGTTGCAGTGTATGAGACAGGAAACTGAAAGATGAGTGAAAATCATGACTAAGTGAAGGTGATGCCAATTTTCAGTTTGTAAATGAAGGGGTTCACAATATTGGCAGTGCATTTTTTCAAACCAGAGCAGCTGAAGAGTTCAGTAAACTAAGGTTTATTTGCTCAAGCAGAATTGTCTACAAGGTGTTTCCTGATTGTCTTTTTGAGTTCAGAAATGGTACTTTAAATTGGCAGCAAGAGAACATGGGTGACAAGATCAGTCACTTTTGAAACTCCAGTTCAGCATTCTCTTAGCAAGTAACAGGCAATGTAACAACTGCTAACTTCAGGATTAAGAGAACTACTGCATGGTTTTTATTTATTCAACTTCACAGATATAGGTATATTATAAGAACTTGAACTTATTAATTGAAATAGCAGAAGTGGTGTATTTTCACTGGGATGCCAACTTGAAAGTAAGAGACGGTAATGTTGGATTAGCTGAGTGGGATACATCCCATTTATATATCTCAGAATCATGTAATTTACATAATTATTTATCTGCCATGCATAGCATCCATCAGACACTGTTAAATTTTTATTTCATTTACTAAATAATAAATAACAACATAATGCTCAAATAAGTGTTTCAATAACATGTTACTCTATAATGGCTATTTTAGTGGCATAACAGTCAAATTACATGATAAAAGCTGGGTTAGAATGCCTTGAGTAAGTACTATTTTTTTTCTGTAATTGTTTATTTGCATCTCTGGCAATTGATTAATATCTTCAAAATGCAATAACATTGGAACAATTGTTTGAGCTACTGTATAAACATGCTGCCTTTAAGATCAGTTCCACTATGTAAAATAATATGAGGTGCCTTTATAAGGAACAAGAAGCTGAGAACAGATCAGAAATCCAGTGTTTGCAAGATAGTATTACCCTGTCAAAATGGTGAAGTCAATGGTATTAATAGAGTGATACATGGTTGCATTGGACACAGGGCCTCTGCCAGCCACTAAGAACATATACAAACTCAAAATTGAAGTTACACCCTACAAGGCAGTTTTGAAAATGGAGTTCTTGTCAGGAAAACATGAAATGCATGTTCAATATACTGAACAATCATCTGTGATGTGATCAATGAAACAACTCAGAACCAGTGAAGGCTCTAGATCATTCAATGTCCAAGCAGAGAGAAAGAAGAAGGATGAGTTGATGTTTTTGATGCTGAGGAATCACCAAGAGGACAAGACTATCTTTTGATGGCTTGATTTAGATTCTTTATATACTACATATAAGTTTGTACATATTGTATACTAATCTAAGATGTCTGTGCTGTATGTGCATGTATTTAAGATCATATGGAAGCATACTACAGCCTTGTACATGCCTGATGTGCAAGAGTGTAAAAAAATGGAAGATCATGTATGAATAGATCTAAGGGTATAGTGTAGGGTAGGGGTCATGGGTAATGCATAGAGTGGTCTAGATTAGTCTAGAATATATATGATGTCATACCTCATGCGTGGGTAGTGTTTGCATGAGTTTTGGGGTCACACTTAGAGTTTATATTCATATATGCTACCTTCAATGTCATGGAGTCTAGCCTTACATGTAGAGTTTCTAGAGTAATAGTAATGCATGGGAGCAATGTAGGGTGTTCATAGATCATGAATTAGATAATTGTAACAATCAGATGCAGAATTGTCTGAGTAAGATAACTGGATGTATTTGATGTATGTGGGGGTTATTACAAAGGAATCTGGCATTTTATAAAAGCATTTAGAGGAAGGATGAGTACCTCAAAGGACATATAAAACATTACTCATTTTGAGACCATACCCTTCAATTGTTGAAACTGTTACTTAGCATGCACACAAAATAAGCCAGTGACACATGTATGTCTATATAAATATTCTTCAAGGGTAACACCTATGATGCCTCATCTGAATCTCACATGAGGTCCATTCAAACCTCTCTGATGCCACTCAGGTGGCCCCTTCTCAGTTAACTGACCTGGCCACAACATTCAACATCCAATGTCAGCATTGCATCTCATGAGACAATTCATGCCCTCACCTGACTTGTTCCCACACTTCCATATACTAGCCCACTCTGTGTATCCTGACTTCCTAACTACAAGAATAATGATGAAGCATGATGACAGCAATGCAATAATTGCACTATTGCAATTGTCATGTTGTTGTCACCATTCACATGGTTAGGCAGAAGGGTGCATGAGGTTGAATTGAAATTAAATGCATGAGCAGCACAAGGGAAGGCACATGAGGCAACACAAAGGAGATGAAGGGAATATGATATGCAAGGGCAGTGATGCCCCAGCATTGGAGGTATGCGTGAGGATATTGGCTGAGCAGTGACTTGAAGGCCAATGAACAGGGCAAAGGTAGCACTAGAGAGGGGGCAGTGATGGCAGCAGCAGTGGGCAGCAGGGGCAGCAGGGGCACCATTAGTAATGAGTTCAGTAAAGGGTGAATATGGAAGGAACTGGAGAAAAGCATGCCCAGTCATGATCAATGAAGTCATGTGATATGTGCACATCTATGGAGACTGACAGGTAGTTCACCCAAGGTCATCCAAGAAAGCTGCTGAACACACCAATGACTGATTTGAAACATGGTTGGGGAAACAAGGGAAATTTGATCTCACAGACTAATTTTACTTGTATATGGAAAGTGGTTTGAAAGACCATGGAAACCTCAAAAAAAGTGCTGCCTGTTGAAACTTAGTATTTGCTTTCTGCTCTTCATTACATAACCAAGGTTCAAGATCATGATCACATGATCATTTATACTCTCATATTGTTTCATCATTCACTATAGTTATAAAATACTTATGTCATTGGCTAGTATCTATATCCTACTGATAATTTCAGTTCCCCAGTCATGTTTCATGACTCATACCTATCCTCATATGATAAAGAAATACACAGAGACAAATAGTCCTGTATGTATATAAGGAGAGCTCTCTTATGGTTGCTCTCCAGTTCTCTGATTAGTAACTCAGACAGTCAAGTCAAGTTCCCTCCTTTCCTGTCTTACTCTGAGACCCTCTACCTTGCAATACTACATTTATCCTGGTGAGTTCTTCCACCAAGGTCCATAACCTTTCCTTTCTCTATAAGTCCTTGGCTAGTAGGACCGTCTGCTACCTTGGAGAATGACATAAAGAGATCTCTGCATCTCTTTACTGCCAAGGGTGGCAACCACATGTAGACAACAAACTGAAAAAGGGAACACACTGTCTCATAGCCATTCACATGCCTAGAGAGTCAGAGAGCTGCAAAAACACATTACTCAACTTCTCGACAGCATTCCACTGGGTGATCCTCTCTAATGGCAGCAAAAGAGCAGGTCCTCCCCCACCCACCCAAAAAGAAGAAAGTAGCTTCCTGGTTTTTTTGGTCGAGTTTTCCACGATTTCGGGGTGGTAAATCAGCGTGGTAAACAGGTCCAGGAACATGCAATGTGAAAAACTTGTTTACATGCTTATCAGTCTTTGACATGTCCAAAACTGATGAGTGGGTTTCATGGGGCCCAACTATAAATGCCGGACTATATACTCAGAAACCGATCCAAACAGCAGGGTCAGCTGCCTAAAAATTCTGCACGTCACCTTGGACTGCTTGGCAAACAGCGGATGGATCCGAGAACATTAAATGGGCAAGCAGGACGCTACCAAAACAAAAGAACCACCCTATAGGTAAAACAGGTGGGAAAACAGGGATTCAAGGACATCCAGTGACCACAAAGATATATACTACTCCGCATCGGACCCAGGCTGGCACCTTCTCAGTCACACTGACAACCCTGGTACTGCCCACCTCCGCACTGATGGCCGTGCTTCATGCAGAGGTGAAACAACCAATATTCGGAGCAAATCTTGAACGGTTTACAATCACCGGAACAACCGTGGATCTCGGCCCTAGGGCCGCACTTGAAACAAGCACATCCCTTGGACTTGCCATCCGTGCACGAGCCTTGAATGTCATCCGGGCGGTTAAATGCGCCATTACAGTCTGTGATCGAATGTCTCAGTCCTCGCTCGAGGGACAGACCAGATGGATTCGAATTAACTATTGTGGAAGCAAGGGCCCGGGTAACCACAGGAATCCCGGGTCGTCAGCTGCCGAGGCACAGATGATCAATTATCGCTCTTGGTTTTGTGTCAGAAATGCTTAGAAAGACATACGTTACTATCCGGTAGTAGATTAGACACTGTGGACACCACGGTAGAGGCAGCAATGTAAGCAGTGAAGGTCTTGACAAAGTACATTGTGTGATTAGTGGGCGGTGGATGAGTGGTCTACGAAACCAGAGTTTAAACCGTCGGGGAGATTTTAACAGCCACAATTGACGGTTGTCTCGCGAGTTCCCGATTTTGTGACATTCAACAACAAACGCACACTGTCCGAGGCCCCTTTTCTCATACATGCCACCTTCCAGATTAAGGGCACTCGCAAACAGGCTGCATTTCATACTTACCAGGGCTTGATATCGTTGCCACAGTGACAGTCACTGTTCTTTATGACCATCCCTTTGGGTGGTCTGAGTCCAACCTCTGATTACTGTAGTTCAGTAATGCTCGGAACGAAAGCGGTTAGATAATTGGTGATAGGTAGCAGGGTTTTATAGATAAATTTATAAATGTTGCTCTCGTCCTAAATAGCAAGTCTTGCGATCTCCACAAGTGGATATATCCTGGGACTGATTAAGGTCCGGTGACGTGTTGCACGCTCAAATTCCAAACATATTAGATTTCGTGCATTGTGCAAATGGTACCGACCGTCAGGGCGTGACAGATATACACACACCATCGGCTGATGCTGAAACAAGTATTGCATAGTAACACAGTTGCGAAGAATAAGTACGGATACGGTTTGCGGTAAAAAGAGCCAGGGTTACCGGTGCGAGAAAGGGACAAGAAGTGGTGGGAGGCGAAGCACTCCATCCGGAGTTGATGCGGGCTGCTGTCCATAAGAAACAACTGACTAGCCAGTTGTACCCGCAACACCCTGCGAGGAAGAGTGAAAGGGGAATACTGCAGATACGGTAGACTATCTCATACCACATATGATCTTGTGAATGCCATCGCACTGGCAGGATGGTATGAAATGGAGAGGTAATGCTTAGTTCATACTGCATACCAGCTTATCCCCATTCTGTAACTTATTTCTGCTTCATTCATGTGTCACAAAGACCATATGATTGTCGAGGTTATATGTTCACCTTCCTGGTTGTGGTCTGACATAACTGGGATCAGTCACCCTTCTTGCAAGATGACACCAGTGAATCACCTCATCACCTGTTCTTTCTTACAAAATGGCAGAGCTCACATCATCAAGACCTGTCCCTTAACTCATAGTGCTGGACAGTACTGGACAGCAAAAACCAGATTTTGCTGATGCATCATGCACCCAGCTCTCAAAAATGATATTGGTGATCATCAACTCAGACAAACAACTCATGGTCATACAATGCCAGAAATTTCACTGATATTATAGAAGTTGCCCAACTGATATGTGCCACATGTACCAATGCCAGAACCGCACCAGCATCCCTACACATCATAAGAAAGTGTACAGACATTTGTGTCACTGCTATCCCTTACCCCCAAACCAGCACCTACTAAAGAGATGCAAAGATCTCTTTATCTTGTCCTCCAAGGTTATGGACCTTGGTGGAAGAACTCACCAAGGATAAATGGAGTATTGCAAGGTAGTGTTGAGATTCTGTGAATTGAGCACTAGGTCCTGTGCTCTGTTAATACAGGCAGACCATAGTGCTTGTACACTATTCATGTTACTCAAGAACATAGGTTGAGTATAAAGTGTAACCTTGTTTATACTTCAGGATTGACCATATGATGATCTAGATGCAGTCTTTATGACTCAGCTATGATGTCATTGGTCTGGAGCTTTCTTAGCTCCACAATGGCTGTGTTGGATCAATCCAGATCCAACTCCACCTATTTGAAATCAGTGGAGCAGCATGACTGATCCTATGATGTCATTCTGACATCATCAACCTTGTTCTAGCTACATCACACACAAGTACATACACATTCTTGGATGTATTTAAAGGCAATAAGTGCGATGTAATTAATAACAAGATTCATTTCCCCTCAAGATCAAGCTTTCAAGAAGCTCTACAAGGGTTGATCTCATCAATCTTGCCTAACCCAAACTTGGTCACAAGAACTTTTGTCTCTATCTCAGTGAGCATTCTCAACTCACCTCTCTCTTCTCTGCCCTATGCAACAGGAGTACCCTTGTACCCTCCTATTACTACATAGCATTGAGCTTTTTTCCAGATGTTTTTCAAATCATAACCTAGGTGTTTCAATGTGGCATTGAAGTTACATCTGAAAATGGTGAGATTGGCACCTTTTTTAAGGTTTCCATGATCTTTCAGACCATATCCATAGTGATCGGTCATGTTTTTCAAGTGTTTTGGTCATTTTGTCCATTTGAGCATTCAATGTGTTGCATCAAGACCTACACTGCCAGTGGCAGAACAGGCTGCAAGTGCCATGGGCACTGGTGAAACTGACAACTATCAACCTCCAAGCTGAAGAACTCTGCTCAGCAGTGACACGAATGGTCATGGCAATACAATGTTTGACTTGGAATAATATAGTACTAGATGATGGCATCATATATACAGTACTAGAATGCATTCAAATGGGAATCAAACCTGTGGTCAGGTTCAACTGTTAGGGCCATGCGGATGAACTCCGGTGTATCTCTGGAACTCCAGAGATATTGGTAGGACCTTGGCTTCACCTTATGTGGTGCACCACTATCCAAGTCTCGGTGTGTGGTCCTGTATTTGTTGAAGGGTTCAGAGGTGCAGAGATGAGTCAGAGTGACTTGGAGAGGAAGGAGGATTACCATTGGGTTACAATGGGAGTCTGGTGTCAAGCTGAGTATCGGAGAATGTCTAGTCTATTCAATATCATGACTGAAGTTGTTACAGGAGGTTTGTACACTATATATACTATGGAGGAGACGGATGAGTAAGTATGTATGTATCAGATTGGTAAGACGGAGTTTGGAGGAAACATAACTGGAGCAGTGCACCGGGTGCGCAGTTTGCCAGAGCTGTGCTGCACAGGATTGGAGGAAGATACAAAGCATGAGAACTAACTAAATAAGAAACAAGGGAGTCATGTGAGATATCTACAGAGGTACAAAGAGACAAAAGTGCATAATCGGTGAGTTCTCACCAGAGATACGAGCAGAGTTGGTTCTGGAGGGACTGGAGTTGTCACAGATATGACATCAACACATGCCTGGTCCACTAGCAGCATTCACAAATTTGGCCAAATCCAGATAGTGCCTCCAAGCCAGGATGGGAGCAAACACTCCAACATTAATGCAGTTACAACCCTGAAACAGCCCCACAGCACAGTGGGGCATCTTGCACTGGGTGCACCAGAACAGAAACCTCTTGCTGCAATTCCTTTTCAAATAACAGCCATCAGATGAGCATTTAATGTGCAAGCCTGCACATCTTTCACATGTACATCCTTTGTATTTGCTCGAAGTGCATGTCAAGGTCATATCATTTGGATGGGCAAACTGGCCTTTACAGACTGTGTTTGAGATTACAAGTCTTGGCACAGCACCTGGGTGAATCACAGGTAGACTTACTTTGGTCCTAACAGTTTCTGCTCTAATCCCAAACTGGGATGTCCCTCACACATTTACATCCAGACCAAGTGCCCATAGTACAATATCCAGTGGGGCCGTTGTTCATGTAGAAAACTGCATTACAGCCTAGTCAAATGCACAGTATCAGCGCTTTGCTTCAAACAGATATGTGTCAATGGCCAGTTACCCCTTTCATAGCAGCCCATGTTGAAGGGGAGGCAGGAACCATGATGTTTCTATGATAAACAATCAATGGTAGTTTTTCTATTCTAACAGAAATAGAGCATTGTACATTGGATGACAGGGAAACTGCAGAGGTAAGAATGCCAACAATCTTCATAAAGAGCATGTTGTGTGGATAGATGAATCAGTGTGAGATATTACATTGAACTCAACCCTGAGTCAAACATTCTCAATGAGGCTTATATCCCCTACATATTAGACACCTCTCAAACTGATATGTGGTAGTACTCAGGCTGGTATCTGACAAGTTGGTAGTTTATAACCAGTAGGATAATAACAGGTCAGTGGTTCATAAGGAATCACATGGGTCAAGTGCTGTTGTGAACCAGTTGTGATCCATGAATCCAAGGGTCCTCCAGTATCTGTAAATCACTTATTTTGTATGGAATGTGGAATGTAGCAGATGGTCCTACCAGTCAAGGGACTGGTAGAGAGAGGAAAGGTTATGGATCTTGGTGGAAGAACTCACCAAGGGTAAATGGAGTAATGCAAGGTAGAGGGTCTTGGAGTAAAACAGAGAAGGAGGGAACTCAACTTGACTGTCTGAGTTGAATAGAATTCTAACTAGAGAGTGACCATGAGGGAGCTCTCCCTAAATATTTTACAGGACTGTTTGTCTCTGTATAGATCTCTATCATATAAGGATAGGTATGATGTTGAATATTTCACATAGACATATTAGGTAGCTTACATAAGCATACCTTACATCGGACAGTAGCTAGTTTACTTAGTCCTCAGTGACTTACTGAGGACATACAGGTTACCTCAGTAAGAGGATTAACAGAGTTCTACATATGAGTCATGAAACATGACTAGACAACTGAAATTATTGGTAGGATATAGATACTAGCCAATGGCATAAGTATCTCATAACGATAGTGAATGATAAAACAATATGAGAGTGGAAACAACTGATGATTATGTTATCATGATCTAGAACCTTGATTATGTAATGAAGAGCAGAAAGTGAATACCAAGTTTCAACAGGTCAGATATGCTCAACTTACTCATGGATGATATGACACTACCATGGGGCAAGATGGACATGCAGGACACAACAGTGGAGGATACAGCCATGAGTTGTGCTTGTCACCTGTTGGATGTCAGTCTGATGTTCCTACATAGAGATGTGAAGCTTTTGAGGAGGTACATCTTGCCATGTCTCTCTTGTCAGACCCTTCTTGGGGACTGACAGAAAATAAGCCTAGATTGGGCCACCTTGATGTAAAGTAGCTGAAGACCTCAGAATGAAGTCTTAAGCAAGAAATGTAGGGTGCAAGTGTAGGTCTTGACCCAGGGGATTGCAAAGAGAAAGAAAAGAAAAGAAAGAGGACTGTATGGTTGGCTTGCTGATTGTCCACAGGACACTGGAAAACTGAGTCTGGCTTTCCCCCCATTTGGTAGGGCTAGGAAACCAACTATGGGCTTGCAGGACTTGGACTGAAGTGAAGGAAAATGGAGGGAGAACTGGACTTCTGGCTTAGGATAGGTAGTAGATGGATTGCATAGTGATGGTAGGGGAGTACATCTCTAATTTGGGCATACTCAAATGATATATAGTAAGAGAAACACAAAAGAAGACTACTTGACTTTAAAAGAATGTGCAGGAAAGTGATCCAGTGGAGCAATAGCGATAGAGGCAAAAAGCAGGGGAGATGGCACTGAGGGCGGAATGAATGGGACGAAAACCAGATCAATGGGATTGGGTGCAGCAGATGAGAGAGATGATGAGGGCAGTATGAATGAGGAGAATGCCAGACCAACAGGGTCCAGAGCAATGGTAGTGATGAATGATGAGAGCGGCTTGACAGGAGCACAGAACAGATGGACGAGATCTGGCACGATAGATGGAATGGGAGGTGGATGAGTGATGAATGAAGCATTAACTGGATCTACATAATCTGGTGTGGAGGATACCTGCAGTGGTTCAATGGAAAGAAGTAACAAGTGAGTAGGCACAGGCTCAGAATGAGAAGGACGGTGTGAAAGAAGGAATGTAGTGGCTGCTAGGGTGTCCACCATCAGATATGGATCATCTGGATGGACACTGGACTGGACCACTAGCAACTGGTTGTGGATGGATGCACAAATGTTGGATGAAAGACCACTCTTGAAAAGATAGTCTCACTTCTATACCAAGAGACGGTCAAGTGTGATGAGATGAGGTGAGATCTTGAGGAATTGATGATGATATGCTCCGAGATCATCAAGACCCCAGAGTGGTTGTGACTGAGATGTACCTACAAATGTCAGCAGATTGCCTTTGAAATAATGGCTGCTATAAATGCAAGCCAATCTGGGGTAGCAGAAGTTGCCTCTGGAAGTGTCTCCCAGAGTTCTGCTTCATCGAGAGATGTGTAATAGAATGCGCATTCGATCTTTTGTTGGTATCTGAGACCCTTCTCTGTGCAAATGTCATCAATGTCATCTAGGTAGCATAATAAAGTGATGGAACGTCCATCGAATGAATATGCCTGCAGTGTGCCCCACATAGGCATCTGGTGGCAAAACAGATTGAACATAGTGGATCCGGTACTGGATTGTAATGGACCAGGCCAGATCAAAAGCGAATCAGATGGAAATACGAAGGGGAGAATGAGGACGAGTGAAGACAAAGTGGAGCAAATCAAAATCAAGGATGAAAATGGCACTAGCTAGTCACGAGTCAACCCTCCACTAGGCACACAGACGAAATACGAACATCAGATATGATGTGAGATGAGATCCAAAAGCGACAGGATCAGAAGTGATGTCAAATGTGAGGAACGAAGTGAGACAAGCTTGGATCGGAGCTGTCAAAATATGTTGAATGCAGAATAATGCATGACAGACATGGATTGGATTGAGATGCGAATGTGTCAGAGCTGTCAGATGTCAGTTGTGAAGGAGATGGATGAAAATTTTCTGGAGCAGGGGTCCTCAGATGCATCTGAGGGTTCTGTGGGGGATTGTCTAGAATGCCCCCTCACGGTGGACTTCAGATGAAGAGATGTTGAATGACCTAGACTGCTATGGGTCTCCAGAAAGGAAACTAGCAGGTCAGCAACACAGAGAAAGAAAATGAAGGAACGATTTGTTCGTCCCAGGGGGAATTCGTAGAGTAGAGCTCCATGGAAGAGAACCACAGGACTTACAGGAGGCGAAATGAATGATGATCTGAAAGAGCTCCTATGCTTTAGACATGGCTAACGAGCACAGGACTTGATTCTTCACAGATCAGGACAGAAGGATGAAGATGATTACAGACACGGCTGAATCACTGATGATGATGAAGAACTGAACTTGAGATGGATGGAAGATAGACAGCAGATAGATAGATCGATAGATGATATTGTGCTCCATGCGAAACACAACTTTTATAGTCCAGGCACACCCAAGACTCTAAATACATGTAAAGCATGTGACTGGATTGAAAACTGGGTCGTTGGATCAACTATCCAGTGACTGGATCAATGGAGCCAGATCAACCAGATGTACAAACAAAAGTGTCTGGTGTAGTAAAATGAATGTTTGACTTACCAACGGGTGACAGATGAGGACAGATTGGATTGGATATGAAAACCAGATTGTACCGGATATGCTGGATATGAGGACAGGGAACTACCATTCCCTACACTGGTGCACAGGAATCTGGTATCCAGTGGACCAGATAGGTATTCTGTGCACATGCCAGGTCCAGGTCCAGTACATTGAATTGAAAGAAGACAGTAGACAAATGATAGATGGATCAAAAACTAACCTTCAGACAACTACTGGATCAACTCAGATCAGGATTGGCAGCAGTGCAGAGTGGTCTCAGATTGACTAGAGCACAGGATAGGGGTTACAGGATGACTAGGAATGACTGGATGTCACTGTAGGAAACTACACTTTCCTACACCAGGAGGAGCCTGTGCTGCAATTGTGTGCAATGGAACTTATTGTGCTGGTGGCATATTTTCTGAGTGCTTCAGTAGTAGTTTTGCTGGCAGTTAGACTTATGTACCCATCAGTAAAATTACATGTGTCTAAATCCAGCTTATGGCATCTTATATGAGCTTTTCCAACTTTTCAAATTGCAAAACATGTCCAGTGTGATCCTTGTACACTCCAAAATATTAGAAGACTCATCTAAGTTACTGTTTGACAAAACAGAGGGTCACCTTCAAACTCTGTGTCAGGTTT
>JBBPTO010001954.1:0-12857 GCA_038094155.1 Pulveroboletus cf. aberrans
GCTCACGGGACAAAACTATCAAGACAACCTTCAGCTGTACGTCCTCGGTGCCATCTTTCTCGCGTCGTCGTTTGTGTGGTATGCGCTGTTCCGGTTCAGACCGTCCGTCTATGTGCTCTCCGTGCCTTGGTTGTTCTTTGGTCTCGCCTTCTTTTTGATCGCCATCCCTTCGCTGTCCCCGTCGCTCGCCAAGACGCACACTATCATTTCGGATCTGGCGACGTGGTCGTATGCCGTCTCGTCTTCTGCCGCGTTCGTGTTCTTTGGGCTCAACTTTGGAGAGGAAGCCGTACGTCGTCTCTCCGTCGAATTCGGTCTCGTCTGACGCATTGAGATAGGGTGCTGCCACCGAGGTCTGGGCGTTGCGCGCGTGTGTCGTCCAAGGCTCGCAACAGATCTGGGTCGCGGCGCTGTGGTACTGGGGAAGTACCCTCAACTCGGCGAAACCCGGGACCGTCACGCCATGGTGGATCGTGTTCATCCTCTGGCCACTGTCGTTGATGTCATTCTTGTTCGCGTACCTCATCTTTCACGGTCTCCCGGATTATTATCGGCAGACGCCCCCCAAGGTGCCCAACTTTTTCCGGACATTGTTCAGGCGCAAGTTAGTGTTGTGGTTCCTCGCGTCGGAAGTCCTTCGTGATTATTGGTTGAGCGGGGTACGTACGACGGCGTCGTTTTGCTGGTCTGAGCTGATGGTGTTCACCCTAGCCCTACGGTCGGAACTGGAGTTTCCTCTGGAGCGTGCCCATCCCCAAGTGGCAGATCTTGTTGCTCATCATCACTTTCTTTATCGGCGTCTGGGCATTGGCGATGGTCATCTTGACGCACCTGAGCAAGACGCACACCTGGATCCTTCCTGTCTTTGCTGTCGGTTTGGGTGCGCCGCGATGGTGTCAGGTGCGTCTTTATTGCTATCATGCAGGCCGATGCGAGGATTTGACGGAGTTTTTCCTGGACAGACCCTGTGGGGAACGTCATCGCTTGCGCTGTACATCCCATGGGCGGGCTCTGCGGGTCCGTATCTCGGCTTGTCGTTGTGGCTCTGGCTCGGCGTGTTGGACGCCGTTCAAGGCGTCGGTCTCGGCATGATCCTGCTTCAGACGCTATCGCGACTGCATGTTTGCGCGACGCTCGTGCTTGCTCAGATCATCGGTGCGGTCTGTGTCATGGTCGCGCGGGCGACCGCGTCGGACGCAATCGGGCCTGGTTCAGTGTTCCCCAACGTCGGCACATGGGATTTCTCCAAGGGGATTGCAGGCAGTCCGATGGCTTCCGCACCGTTTTGGATCGCGTTGATATGTCAGATCGTGATCGTGCTCGGGTACTTTTGGTTCTACCGCAAGGAGCAGCTCTGTGCGTCCCTCGTTCGGTTTGGTTTGCGATGACGTGTTGACGCTTCCTTGCTCACTAGCTCGGCCATGACACAGGCGCCAACACGGACGTTTCTCGATTTCTCATCGATCTCACTGTCTTTTTCTTTGGACGTTTCGCATTCCTCTCATCAACACACTATTTAGATCTCCAACCGTACATAATATGCGATCCCCCTTGTTGGACGATCTATCCTTCGCTCTCGGGGTTTTCGGTGGTCGTGTTTTCTTCCCTTAGTGTAAAGCGCCCCACGTCTCTACCGCGGACTCGGTCGGACACGCTCTTTGTATGGACGTTTTTGCTTTTTTTTTCTGCTCTGGTTTTCTTGCATATGTGGAAGGAATGGGTCGGAGAATTGTTGTTGTCGTCGTCGATGCGTTGATCGCGAAAGGGTTTTCGATGTGGTATAGTATTCTTAGCTAGGTCGTATCTAGTCGGTTCGGTGGGGACGTGGTGAAACAAAAGACACTTGCTCGACAGACTTTTGCCCGTGTGAACTCGGGGCTTATCTAGCCGTCACGTTGTTGGTGATACTACTAAACGGTTGTGCCAGCCTTGTCTAACCAGTTCTGCTGCCAGTGACGATGGATGCGGTGGTGAAATAACTACTCAACACACCCCTTAAGTTCCTTTTCATGAAGATCCCTCTGCGACTGATGTGGAAATGCCATTCATCGCTTTCTGGTTTTGTTCACGACATCTTCCCTTATCGGAATCTTTGTCGTTGCTCGACCCTTCAGGCGCGCTCTCGACTGCTTTGTTCTTCTCTTGGTCGCCGGTGCCGTGTGTAGGTTTAGAGTGGCTCAAGTTCATGGTTGTGACTATTTCGTTGGTGTTGACTTCCGTAGTGAACACTGGCAGGTGTTTATTCAAGTCTGTACACGAGCGTGCGCGTGCGTCGGGGGCAAGATGGTGTCTACCATGGCGCTGACCTTGCACGTCCTCCAAGGGCACAGGAAAACCGACCACAGCAACGGTAACGGTTCAAGAATCCCCCGATCCAAACTTAATTACCATCCGCTTGCGGTTCCACTCGCTTTCTTCCATCCACCACTCCAGACCTGGAACTTGATGCACGATACTCAGGGAAGGTATGGCCAGTGCCGAGTCACTCTGTTCAACTTGAGGGCTGCTCATGCTGATGACAGACATGTTGGTCATCTCGTCGTGGTGTACAATTTCTTCACTTTCATTAGGTTACTCATATTCGGACACTACCGAGCGTGACCGCTCGTTCACGCCTCCTCCAGTCTCGTACCACGTCGACTGGAGGTAAGCCATACTTACACGCTCACTCTATTACTCACGTACTACAGTCTTTACGGACTCGTGTTATAGCCCGACGTTCTCCAACAAGACACAAGTGAGTTCCTCCCGCTGATCACTCGTCTCGGGGCTACCCATTTTGGTGTGTTCTTGGCGTACCAAGGATCTATCGGTTACTAAAGCGTCTAGGAGACATTTAGTATAAGTATTGTGCTCCTTCTGCACCACCCGGTAACCGTCACGGCGCCCTAGGGATAGCATGCTTTTGGTCCAGTCGCGCGGTGTGCGGCACGGTGTACCCTCAGACCAGGTACCGTTGTTTTCCCGCCTCTTGTCTGTCTTTTCAATGGCCTTCCAGTACAAGGCGTGGGTTCGCCGCATCCTGGGCAGAAAATGAATCAGGCTGTGAGAAATGCTACGTAGTCAACTGAGTTTGTACCGTAACTAATTTCGGCTCCAGATCCTCAGATTGAAAAGCGACACGACCAGCCACCCAAAGCGAGAAAGGTTGGGCAGCAGCTGGTATAATCACAATGTGATTCACATTTGCTGTTTTCGCGTGATTCGAACTGGCGCCAGAGGAAAGCCTCATTGTAGATAAGATTGGCGTCACAACGGTGTTCCTTGACCATTTGAGCAGATCTACTCTCCCCCGGACGTTCTAGCCACGAATGCGCGACAAGGACCCTATACATTTTCCTCTCCGATGTCAAACCCGGGTGTCATGCTGGGAGCACTTCATTCCCTTTTATCCAGACTACATCGGAATGAGCCTTTTCTAAAGCCTATATAACCCCGTCTTGCAATACCTTCCACAGGATTCGTGCATCAACGAAAAATCTCAAGCTCCATTTGCTTGCCTCGTGGCGTCATGTACTTGGTTACTATATTCGTTGGTTTCATCACTGTCGCCACCCTGGCATCCTCAGTGCCCGATGCAAATGGACAGGAAGTATATTGTCCCATTCTACTCACACGCGGGTCACTGACGTGTTTCCCCAAAGCATCCGAGTCCTCGCTCACCTAACGGCCCGGATTTTTTTTGTGGCCCGAAAATTGACTGCTATGGACACGGTAGGTTCATTTCGTCTATGCATCTACCAGTGTGCTACAACGCGTGTCCGACAGGTTGTGCGTCGCCTCGTTTCACTCAGGATCACGATCTCGTTGGGACGTGTGGAGGGGGCAGGTTTATGGGCTGCAATTGCCATAAATACGTCTCCTTTATACATAATGACAAAGCCAGCTGTGCTAGCAGTGGTGAGCATCATCCATCTGTATCTCAAACGATTGTGCACCAAAAGTGGCTACAACCACAGGCTGTGTGGGCACCAAGAGAACTAGCGTCGATTGGTTCTGTGATGTGGGCGCGTACAGAGGATGCACTTGCAACAAATGCGTTGGCAGTTTCAAATGCAATGACTGCGAAGGGGTGAAGAAATGCGCCGTCAAACGGGGCAGCACCTGCCGGAAGTATGAGTACTTTTGCACTACTGGACCTCACAGCGATTGTCGGTGCGAACAAGTCGTTCAGAGTGGTGAGAGGTGAATCAGATGACGCGGTCAAAACTAGAAATCACTGGTCTTGACAGCCAATGACAATGCCAATCGAATGTTTAACTAGCTGCTCACTTCCCTGCTCTTAAAAAAATCCGACCTTATACATCACCTGTCGATATCATGTACTCTCATCTTCAAAATTTGGGATCAGGAAATAAACCCGGCGGTGTATTTCACAGTGATCTTTGCTATTGACGGTGACGCAATGAGAAAGATTGACCACTCAAATGGACTAGTCTTCCTCGCTAGTCGAATCGAACAGTCGAATAAGTTCCGAAGTTTTACCCAGCGATAACAGGCTGAATGAGCTGATATAATACTACACCAAACCCATCAAGTCTGGAGATCGTCGACGCAAGATGAAATCAGCACTCACCGTTAATTGTGTCTCATCGGTCTCAGTCCGAGTGGAAGGTAATTGCAAAACGACACATCCCGTCTGCGAAACCCCACTGTTATGGTGGAGCCGAAATGGTGGTAGACTACTCAGCGGCCATAGCGCATCGTGTCATGGGTATGACGGTCGGAAATACGCAACCATTTATTGAGCTTTGGAACTAGGTCAGACAACTTTGGATCACCGTAGCCGTATCACCGCTGTAGTCGCAACCGGAAATTTCATCGTGAGACCTTTAGACAGGTTTTAATCGTTTGGGTCTTATCTTTGAGCGAGAAACAAATTTGAAGGATACTAGGTTTCGTGCCTAGAGCCGTACGGAATCGACATCCAAGTAGCGTGTTGCCGATATGTTTGACCCACTCATCTATCGTTCATCCAGTCCAAGACCTTGACGAGAAAGTCCCTGACGAAAGTGTAAGAGGGGACAGTAATGTGTCACGGTGTGCCCAAAATTTCCTTTCAGTTTGGGCTGATGCGACTGTGTCGTCCCGTTCACCGGGCGCGTCCCACTTCCATCGCAGGCTCACGTAGCAATACTCCTCCAGCCAGTTCCGATCACGGTCGACTTTGCGTGGCACCCCAGCGCCTCACGATCATATAACCCCGCGCGTGCCGTTTTGTAGTCCATCTTCAACTCGGTGGAGGACATGTTTGAGTCGCGCTGCAGACACTGCCAGTGGACTTTAATCTCATCATGGATAAGTGTGTGGTGTCTATCTTTCTCGTCTCCCACGCCCTCCTCCGCGTGTGTCCTAAAAATCCAGAGCACGTCTGCCGAATGAGCGCTCGGGGTCGCGGCATGACCCAACTGTCGCGCCTCACCGATAACACATACTTTCTTGTAACACATACCTCCACGGCTATCCTGAGAGGTATGCGTTAGGAGGGATTCGAATGTAGTACCATACACCTTTCGCCTGTACGTGAGGGTTCACCAATGAGGACATTCACCATTCACCCAACCAGAAATACCATGACCACAAAGTGACTCGATAGTAGGTTAAACCACGACTGGGGTACTGCAGCAAGGATTTCTGAGGGGAGATAGGCTCATTCATTCCATGACGAAAGAAAACTCACTGGAAGAAGAAGCGATCGATGATCATCTCGTAGTCGTTGTCGAGGCCTTCTTCAGTGATAGTTGTGCTCGCCCCGGGCAACAAGCAAATAATTGGTGAGACGCGAATGGTGTTATGATGGCGATACTACCTCATCGCCGAGCGGGACGGATGTCAGGAGCAAACCCGGTAATCAACGAGGGTTACTGCTTTGGATGATAGACTTGATCTCTTCGCCTTCGTGCATACGCTGAGGCGATGATTTCCTGTTAGCATGCACCTGTGGGACCCCGCGAGAAATGTATAGTTCTTGAGGTTCACCTCGCAGAGATCACCGAGGCCCTCCTTGATGGAGATGATCGTGAATCGCGATGAAACCCCTGTTCTTATAGTTGCATTCGCGAGCGATGGCATCAATGTTGGATTTTTCGCCCGTCATGTCAATTGGGATGCGCCAGTTGGGTGATGCTGACGAAAGCCAGAGCGTTGTGGTCGACAAGGATGAGTCGCTGGAGTTCCTGGACCTGACAGGTCCAGGTCTATAGGGCCTCTTTTTTTACCATTCCTGAATCCTCGCACGGTCCGCACGCCGAACCACCGTCATGTGTTATATCAAGGCCCTCCGGGCACCCCAGGACCCCCACAGATTTCCAGTCGTCATTTGCGTCCACATGGTGCGACATCCACTTCAACAAACGACAAGGAGAGAGGGATGTAGCAGGAATGACAAGTTGACGCACTACCATGTACACGACGAATAACCATCTAGTCAGGAACGTTCGGGGAGTTGAGCAGGGAGTGCGAGCGTCTCAGGCAGGAGAAAGGGTTCACACCTGTGCTGCCAATCCCTGGAGACCGTAAGCGATATTGTCGTTCCGTGAATATCGAATGCTCAGTGAGATGGGTAGGAGAACGAGTGGGATTGCTGAGAAATGTATGGACGGTACTACGAGGGAAAGAATGTATTGAGTGGGTGCGAAAGGGGTGGGCGAAAGCCCTGGGGCTTTCCGGCCCGCGGCACGGTCAGGGGAGTGAGCTGCGTGGGTTGGGATGGGCAACCGAGCAGGTCACGGAGCGAGATTGCCTGAGCGAAGTGACACGGACAAAATGGTTTACCTAGAGTTTTGGGCGTGGTCGCTGCGAGAGGGAGCGGTGGGCGGGAGCGAAAAAGCTCGGTGAAGGGCGAGGAGCGCTTACGGCCCAGAAGGCGCTCGCCTCTGGCGGGAGAAAGGTAACATGATGGAAACCGGCCGTGGCCAACGGCGGAAACACTGAGACGAGCGGGCAAGCGAACTGGACCAAACTCTGTAGGGCGACTAAGGCGTACGGGTACAAGGGTGACTCTGCTGTCTCTACGGTGAGCGGTAGGGATATATATATGATACGACACGTGACTAGGATGCCAGTGAGCCGATAGGCTTACACATGACCTTTTCATTGGAACAGTCTCGTTGCGCCGCAAGTTTGATGGTCAGATCGGGTAGGTCCCTGCCGTCTTTTCTCTTTCGTTGAGCCGGGGGATGCGATAAACCGCTTTTCCTCTCGCGGTTTAGCTGCCTCTCGCCATAGTACAGTATACGTGGCCTTCTCTGGGTGGCGCACATAGCCCCCGGAGTGACGCGCTGAGTGGCAGCTGCCCGCGCTGGTGAGTCTCGACGCCACTCAGTTTCTTCGCGTGCCCTCGATGTACCTCAAGATCTATCGGTCACCAAAGCATCTGGGGAGGTTGCCATTGTTTTTCTGACTATTATCCATTTTTCCCATGACCCTCTCCTGGTGTCGGACATGAAACCGAAACCATTCAGACTCCGAGGTCGTCACGTCATTCATATCCCGTTGCTCCCAGATCAAAACCTCGAGTATTCAAACCAAGTGATGAGACATATCAGCTGCTCATGTTTGCACTGTAACTGGACCGGGCCTTTGCCAAAACCTATATAACCCACGTCTCGCAATGTCTGCCACACAATTCAAGCATCAACGAATCATCTCAAAAGCACCGTTTGCTTGCCTTGTGGCATCATGTACTTCGTTACTATGTTTGTTGGGGTCGTTACTGCCGCTTCCCTGGCATCCCCAATGACTAGTATAGATAAACGGGAAGTATGTCGTCCCGTTCTCCTCACATGTGGATCGCTGACTGTGACTTTCCGCACAGTATCCTCGCTCACCACCCACACGCACTTGTGGCAAACAGACAATTGACTGTTACCAAGATGGTAAATTCACTTCGTCTATACCTCCAGTGATGTGTTACGACGTGCGTCCAACAGGTTGTCTTCCTTATTTCAAAGACGGTTATGATCTCATCGGGACCTGCAGAGGGGAAGGGTGGATGTCGGCCTGCACTTGCCAGAAGTGTGTCGCTTTTGTAAATAATGACAAAGGCGGCTGCGCCCATAGCGGTGACCATCATTCGTCTGTATTTCAAACAATGCACTGAAACGTGGCTATGACCACAGGCTGCGCAGGAGTCAAGAGGCCTAACGGTGATTGGTTATGCGATGCTGGATTCTACAAAGGATGCCCTTGCAACCAGTGCGATAACAATTTCAATTGCTTCGACAGCAAGGACTGTGGAGGGAAAAGGATATGTGTCAGCAAACACATTGGCATCTGCTGGGATCATAGGCACTACTGCACTACCGGAACGTACAACCATTGTCAATGTCACTAAGTCTCTGGGTTTGAAGGAGTAGTGGGAAGGGGTAGAATTGTCATAGCAAGGGACTAATTGCAATCGACCAATTTTCATACGCCGAAGGGTGCACGCTCCGTCAATCTGGTGTGCCGGGGCGGCACCCCTTGGGTGGTCGGGAGTCAACCCCTTACCGAGTTCAGCTCGCCTGCGGCAAGCTCGGCCCCTTGCTGGGACGAATCTACCGGGGAAGGGGGTAATCCAGGTGACTCGATGATAGCTGGTCTTGACATCATTGACAACACCAACTCCGTGGCTCGGACACAGCATTTCATTAATCACTCACTTTTCCGCTCCACTTCTTCCTTTCTTTTAAACAAAAAGGACATTATATGATTTATCAATTTCAGGATAACACGAGCCCATACGGGTACTCCTGGTCCCAGCTCATCGTAACTACCTCGTAAACACTAGCAGCCTGAGACACTCGCCTGGGCACTGCATTTTTGGATTTGCTGTGCAGTGTAATAGGGCAAGCGGATGCAAGACAGTGTATATCACCGACTTCCCTTTTGGCAAGGCTGCACAGTACTATGCACCGTGCCAACAGTTTTGGGACTTTGCGAAAGTGTTGCAGTAAACATTTCAATATTATACTTTCTTGTAGCATTGAAGCCTAAGATGAGAGAGCTTCAGACTAATGAACACATCCAAGGGTACATAGTATACGATTCGAGTAGGAAGGAGTCGGAATTCACCCTTTGTGTGTCTGCGAAATCGTTGCATGGAGACAACTATTCGTGCATGCTAGACCCAGGACATCTAAGTGTGCGCGCATTTATACATCATTTGTATTTCCAAAGCATAGACTTCGATGATCAGACAAATTCGCCGTCGAATAAGGCTGACAACCAGTGTGATGCGTGCCCCTTGGGTTATTTGTCTTGAAGTGTTTGACGTTGCACACAGTTTACATCTTCAGAAGACAGCCACGGTGGCCTGTGAGTTTGTGCAAATACCGAGTTAAGGAAATTTCAAGGGCGAGCTGTCGATTGGGCGGTCGTTAATCAAGTTCGAGGAGGCCTTCTATTCGACAAGGTGCGATGAGACAAGCTGTCGAGTGCTGCGTGTTACATTTCGTCGGATCAAGATTCCATCGCCGTTGTATGTACTACACTCATCTGAATCATCGCCTTTGGACAGGCACGCTTTTCAGAGGACGCACGAGGGAGTAGTGCTGACGTCGCATTTTTGCAGATGCTAGCTACCAACGGCTATCAAACGATGCTGCTCACAGGACAAACCATCAAGACACTGGCAATCTCAGCTGTGCATCCTCGGTGCCATCAAAGTTTCCTATGTCGTCGTTCATACTACAGTATGCGCTGTCCTGGTTCAACTGTCAGTCTCAGGCTACATGCTCTGGTTGTGCTTCTCTGTGAAAGGATAGTCGGCCTAGAACACAAGGACGCCAGTCAATGTGGTACGAGACTGAATTGTAGCTACCTAGAACATGATTCCGTAAGGACTGTAGCACGTGAGTTGAATGTGGTGAGCATGTCCAGGGTTTAGCCCTTCTCATCTTGTTTCATCATGAAACTTATGGAACAGGCCGACAAGTTTCCAGACAGGTTTTAGTTTCTCTGATCCTATCCTTGAGCGAGAAACATGATTGAAACAAATCTGAGGGATAGGTTTCGGGAGGAGTTGTGTCCGTGCGCCACTCTACACTGGTTGCAGCGGAAGATCATCCATGAGAACGGTCTTACCGACGGATCGCGAAAGGTACCCGTAGTTGATGTCGCTCCGCCGACGCTACTGAACCGCTTTTATAACTCCACGAGGTAACCAACGGTCTGACCGTGTTCATATGGTATGGTAGTTTGGATCGCGTCCGAGGTAGTAAACAGAAGCCCATGTGAAGCAATAGATGAACTGAGAGAGAAGCGGACCAAAGCGCGGACGAAGACTACTAGTAGAAGCGATGGGTTCGACTCGGAACTGCTGACAGTGATTTTTGACTACAAATGAGATGCGTCTGAGGTAACTTACGGTAAGAGATACTTGATGACCCTCCCGCTCGCAGCAGAGGCTTGGCATGACTGACACGCGTGTTCAGTGTAGGTCGGGATAACCTCGTGCCGGTCAAATTTCACCGCCGTAGTCTTGAAACCCCCTGGAACTTGACTCTCCTTAGGTGAGTACGTGGGTTTCACCAAGTTTCAAACGTGTTAAATCAACCGTTTCTCAAACGGGACGCCGGGCGCCGAACAGCTTCAAGCACCCGGCGTTTACGATCCTCAAGTTCTCCTGAGTGAGTTACACGGCACCTGTTACACATCATTGGGATCGGGCGCAAGCATGGCTGCGTAATATGAAACTTCAGACTGAGGCTGTCCACCCTAACGACAAATACATGTTAGTACGGCTTGCCAGGACGGCTCCAGAAACGGACCTTTCCAGAGCTTAAATAGCCCAATGACTTGCGGCGTCTTCCCCAGTTTCGTTTTCCACCTCATCCCACAAGACCAGCCGCTTCTTGGCCCATGTACTCTGCCAAAATCTTCGTCGGACTCGTTGCTGCCGCTGTGCTGGCGTCCGCCTGCCCCTCAGCACAGAGTGACTGTTACGCGTCTGGTAAGCCCGCTTACCTTGTCCTTCTTGCGATGCGCTGCTACGAAGCGGTATTCGACAGGTTGCGCAGCTACGTTCACGCCCGACAGCAATACCGTTGGGAAATGTTCTGACGGATGTTCTTGCAACAAGTGTGATGGCTTTTACATCGCTGGTTCCAGCTGCCTTTACCCAGGTAAACCCGTTCCACTTGTTCTTCAAGCAGTGCGCTGAGACGTGGCTATGACCATAGGGTGTTCGCCTTCTCTTATTAACAATGATTGGGAATGCACTGCGGGCGTGTATAACGGATGCCCATGCAGACACGGGTGACCACTGGGATCTGGAGCAAACGCGTGAACTGCCCTATCGATTTCATTAGATAATTCCGCGTTTTTGGTTTTTGTTGATCATTCCAACGTAGAAAGCCTACTGGTGCAGAACAGAATGCTCCATTCAAGTTCGTCCTTAGTGTGCCCCCATAAATTTATCAATGATCTTGTCTTGTCGTACTATTTAGAGAGGCTGAACTGCCACGTTTGACTGACTCGGATGATCATGGCGAATCTGAGAACTTTGGATTGGGTGTGAGCCCCATAGGTCTCGCAGTACAACTCGCCGTTATTCGCCAAGACACACTGGCACCATTATTCCGGATCTGCCAGTAACGTGGTCATATGCTGCTCGTCTTCGACCGCGTTTGTGTTCTTCAGGCCCATCCCTAGAGAGGAAGCAGCCCGTTTCTTCTCTCAATTTTGGCCCCAGGATACGGCACTGAGGCTGCCACCGAGGTCTGGGCGTCGCGGACGTGCATCGTGCAAGGCTCTGGATTGTGGCGCTGTTGTGCTAGGGAAGCGCACTCAACACGGCGAAACCCTACCAGTGGACCGTCATGCCGTGGTGGATCGCGTTCACTCTCTGGTTGCTGTCGCTGATGTCGTTCTTGTTCGGGTACCTCGTCTCCAGTCTTCCGGATTACATGCAGACGCCGCCCAACCATTTCCGGATGCCGTTCAGGCACAAGTTGATCATGTTGTGTCAAAGTGTAACTCCGGGACAACTCCGAAGGTGCTCCGCCTTCCTTTCGTACGTCCTCCGATGCATCCCCTCCGGAGTTGCATTTATCCACTTCGGGAATGTGCCTTAACACATTGTATCACTTTTTAACACATTGTACGACTTCCGAAAGTTGTACGACTCATTTAGTGTTGGGGGCAGAATTATTTTGAGGCAGAGTCTGCTGGCGAAATGGCAGAACGGCAGTTGGCAGAATGGCAGAACTTGGCAGAAGGGTACTGGTGATTTTCAAGTGTGTCTACTGATGCTGGCAAAGCTGTAGATTACCATGACAAACAACATGATGCCTTCAGATGATAGTAAGGCATGAATATCCCACTGGCCCTCTCCTGCCTTGTCCAGCACTGAGATGTTCTTCAATGAATTCTGTGGGCAGTGTACTTTTGTTTACAACCTCCAACTCATCCCAGCTGTATACCTGGCCTTCATTTCCATCAAGTTCAAGCTCTGAATATGCCACTATGCTCAAACTCAACCTGCCAGTAGGTCCAATGAATCTGATATGCAAATGAAGTTGCTTTGTCAACCATGCTGACTTGGAGAACCACAGTTATGCTTACCAAAAATAACTTTAAATTGATACATTCCTGCTGCCCTTTCAACAATGGAGGGTCAATGAAACCAGCTAGTGTCCCACTTGGCTGCTTTGCAAGTACTTTAGCAGGCTGGTTTGTCCCTGCATCACTGTGATCAGCCAATGCTCCAGTTTCAATCACATTTTTGGGCTGCAACTCTTCTGTTTTTGATGCAAGGTATGTATGTATCATGTCATGTGCAACTTGAGGGGCTTGAGAACAGGTAAGGATATGTTTCAGTGGTTTGTTGTCACACCATTCAATTCAACTGCCTGTCCCATCTGATCCACAGTATT
>JBBPTO010001955.1:0-12855 GCA_038094155.1 Pulveroboletus cf. aberrans
GCCTTTCATCATAGACCCAATGAACCATTGTTTCCTTTGGGGCGGCAGTGGGGTAAAATTTGTCATGTCATTCGAGATCAGCGACATGTCCTTGGTACAGGGCTTTTGACTCATCAAGGGTTTCAGAGATGATACAGGTCTGTTTAGACCAGTCAATGAGGGGGTTGACCACCTTTAGCCAGGGCGATCCAAGGATGACATTCTGTCGTCCGCAATCCAAGATGTAGAAGAGGACCTTTTTGGTGATCCCTTCAATGTTGACGAAGAGTGTGGTGGAGAACGACACTTTGCCTTTCTTGTTGGATGACATGTCAAGGTTGCAGACTTGGAATGGTTTTTTGAGATGGGACGTGGGGAGTTTGTTCTTCCTAACAAATCCCCAGTTGATACAGTTAATGTCTGCACCACTATCAATCAGGGCACAAGACTCGACGGTTTTAAGCATGTGTGAAGGTACGATGAGTTCGACAGGGATCTGCATAGATTTCATCGTACAAGATACAGTTACAGGTGCACATACAGGGTAGGAGGTGGCAGACATCGAGGCTGTCCTCCGTTCTAAAAATCCTGGAAACAGAAGCGAGTGGTTCTTCCAACCACTTCTTCATCGTCCTCCTCACATTCTTTTAATGCGGGAAGGTCCTCGAGGTCTTTCTTCATCGTCTTTTTGACAGAAGGTCTGGTGTCATCGAAGGTGACATTACATTTGAACGCGGAATGTCCGGGTTTCCGGCATTTGAAGCAGAGGTTCTTTTTGCGGCAGCATTCCCTCTCTTTGGGAGTAAGTTTCTGGGGGTGAGGAGTGGATACGATATTGACATCCATGGCATCAGGGTCTCGGGAAGGCTTAGAACTAGGGGTGATGTAGGCGTAGGAAGGGGTGGTTTTTCCCTTTCTGGCTTCTCAGACTGGGGAGGCTCTCTCCCATTGCTTCTGGAACGAGATGGCATGTTTGTACCAGTCGTCGATTTTGTCAGTGACAGTCTCCATGGCAAGGATCTGAGTGGAGAGCGGTGTGGTGATGGCCAGTTGGTAGAAGGAGATAAGAACGTCATCGGTAGCCGAGAGTCTAGCAGCGTGGGCCTGAAACTCAGCATTGAAATCTACAATAGATGGCATCCAGTGTCCCTTCTTATTCTTATACATCTGTGCAGAGAACAACCAAGCCAAGGCGTCGGTGGCTTCATCTTCTCTGATGAAAGACTTCTTGAATTTCTCCTCAAAGTTGGACCATTTCCCAAAAGAGTTGTCTGTGACCGCCTTCCTTCTGAAGGTTTTGGCCCAGACCTGAGCTGACCTGAGGGTCATAAACAAGAGCACAAAGGCGACTTTCTTATCGTCAGTGCAGTAGACATTGGCGTTAACTAGGAGGTAGGTTGCGACAGTGTCCAGCCAGTCTTGGGATTTTGTGGTGTCGCCATCAAAGGTGGCTGGGGGGTTGAGCTTAAGCTCTGTGGGCTTAGAAAAAGACATTGCTTCGTATGCTTGGATAGTTTTCCGAGGTTCGGGCAGGTCAAGGGTGTTAAGACTGGATCTCCTCCGCTCAAACTCCGGTCGGAGATCGGAGGTCGAGGGGATCGAATGGCTGGAGACGGCCGGAGGTCCAGAGGATCGCGTCTGGAGGGGTAAAGGCTTGGCGCAGGACTTGTGTGTCGCGCCCTTGCACTGTCACGGCCTTCTTGGTCAGAGACGCATCGGAGAGAACCGGAGAAGGTTGAGAGGAGTGGTCTAATGTGATATTCAGGCTAAGGTATCTACATACAGAAGTCGGAGTATATATACATCAGAGTGACTGCGGATTAGTAACGGAGGGCTATGTAGATATATAAGACGGAGGTCAGATGTCTGAGTGCCGGAGCTGTGCTCTGGGCCAGGAACGAGCCAGAGCTGTGCTACACAGCGTCGGAGGGAACAGAGGGGCAAGACTATACTAAATACAGAACAAGAGACATACGTAAGGAAATCAGAGGGATGTCCAGAGGAACGGAGTTGCATATTTGACAGAGGGAGCGCCAGAGGTATGAGCGGAATTGTGTTCCGGAGGTCGGAGTTGACAGGATATGACAATCCACTGCCTCGTGCTGCCTTCTGGCTGCACCTCGGGCCTCTCCGTGCACTTCCTCTGCGCTCAGAGTCCATTCGGCATGCGTGGTGGTCGTCTCGACCGGTGGGATTCCTTTCGGCTCGTGTGACTGGGTGCGCTCAAGATTCTCGAGTCTCTCGCGCTGCTCATACTCCTCTAAGTCCTTGAGTAAGTAATCGAGCCTCTCCTTTTGCTTTCTTCGGGATTCCCGGCAAATGGCTCTTTGTTCGGGAGTGAGCTGGAATTCTTCGGGAGTTGGGCAGTTATGCACTGTAGGAGACTCAAGCTCCCTACAGTGACATTCCTACTTTCTCCGAGTATTCATACCTTCTCCGAAGTCCTCCGAGTTACTCCGCCCCTTCTCCGAGACTCAAAAGTCATAGACCGTCTTCTTGAGTCAGAACTCCGATGTCCGGAGTATCGGACCTTTGTTCCCGCGCCCCGAACGAGTCATCCGTGAGTCGGAGTTGTGTTTCCTTATCTGGATATTACTTTATTTAGTGTCTACATTCGTTCCTTTATGTTTCCTTTTGATTCACAGTCTCGGGAATACCCAGACTCTAAAGTTTGTACATAGAACTTAGTTCTACAAGTCAGTTACCACCATCTACCATTAGTTCTAAGTCTCCGAAGTCGATTTCCTTCATTTCCCTTCAAGTCCAGTCAAGTCCTGTAACTCCTGACAACTCCTGACAACTCCATAGTTGATTCCTTAGCCCTACCAAACGGGGAGGAATCAGACTCTTATTTTCCAGCTCTCTCAGGACATCAGTGAGCCATTCATATTTGCCCTCACCCACTTTCTTTCTCTCTTTGCAATCCCCTGGGTCGAGAACTACACTCGCACCCTTTTCATTAGCTTAGGAGTTCCACTTCAGAGTTCCTAGGAGTTTTACAGCGTGCGAGTTTTGTGTCCATATTTCTCGCAGTCTTCGCAGTAGTCGATAGACTGTTTTGATTCGCGCGTTTGACATCAGCCCATTTTCCCGCGAATTCGAGTTGGAGATTTTTGAGTGAATATTAGAGATTGGTTAAAGCATTCGAGTGGGGCTCATAACCTGTAGAAATCTGTTAATCCTCTCTTACTGAGGTAACCTGTATGTCCTCAGTAAGTCACTTATATTAGTATAGTAGTAAGTACCTGTATGTCCTCAGTAAGTCACTGGGGACTAAGTAAACTAGCTACTGTCCGATGTAAGGTATGCTTATGTAAGCTACCTAATCCGTCTATGTGAAATATATCTAACACCTCTCACCTTAACTTCCATCTTTTCTGACCTCTCTCAACCTCTGACCTTCATTTAGAATGCCTGACCTCAATTATCAAGCGCAACTCTGCTCCTCATGACCGACCTCAAGTCTTAAAGCCTCACCCTCATTGCTATTCGAAGATACATAGGCACCCTCCTTCTCCTCACCCCCTCCAACCATGCTAGAACATTCTTGCCACCTCTGTCCGCTGATTTTCACTTCCCTTGCATCTCCGTTTCACTCGGATGCTACCTCTGGATTGCGACATATTCAAGATGTGTTGTTCACCTACCTAGGCAATTTCTCAGCACATTCAGCACTCATCAACAGAATAACTGGCCCGTGTCCCCATCCTCTTTGGACCCCGCATTCTGCCCTCGAGTATCCCCCTTGAATAATTGAGCTTGAACTCTGCCCCCTCAGCATTATGTCCAAGTGGAGGCACTGTTCACTTAACAATGTTTAGGAACTCGAACAGTTTGCATCATCATACACTCCTTTTTTCGAAAACCCTCTGTTATCCCTCTCCTCCCTATGTCCTCCATCTCCAGTCAACCACCCTCATTTTTTCCTCCATTGGACTCTGTCCACCTCCAACACACTTCCTCGGTTTCCTCACATGCTCCAGACCCCCTCTGGATGCCCCCACATTCTTTCCATTATTTTCTCGACATTTGGTCATTGACTGCTACTGTCATATCTGTCCTAACCCCTATTATCACACCTCCAATCATTCCTCCGATATCCCCTATGCCATCTCTGACACTGACTCCCTCATCTCCAGTCTCCTCCAAAGGACTCCATCCCATTGCCCATTGGACATCCGATACCGGAACCCCTTCCTCCGTCAGACCAATTATGATTGATTCAGATCTTGTTTCCTCTTATGCTCACTCCATTCCTCTGACATATGTTCCATCCCTATGATCTATCCTGTGTTACATTCCATTCTTACATCCTATGTACATCGCCCCTCGGTACCCTACGATCTCTGATCATTCTTGTACCTTTACATATGGTTCCCTCCATTCTCCGATCCAGACTCCGATCCAATACCTCTGTATATAAACCCAAGACCTTCACATGTATTCCTCAGTTCGAATATTGATGTCACTTAATGTCCCTGATGTTGCTTGACCTCTTTATTGAAGTCACTCATGATGTTCTCTCTCCTCTGAACTCCATCCGATCCCGACGAAGTTTCCCGCTTATCCTCTTCACTATGTTCCCTCCTATCTCTGAAATGAGGACCCGACAGTAGGCAAGGGCATGACACATAAGTCCTGTGCCAAGTCCTCACCCCCATAACCCCTCATCTCTGCCTCATTCCACCTTCGTCACCTCTGCACATCACTCTGTTTCATCTCCATCAGACCTCTGACCCTTCCTGCATCCTTTCACCCCAGAGTTGACTGATCCACCTTAGACCTCCATCAGATGAAGCCCCAGAGGAGTTTAGCATCCTAACAGCTACGCACTTGACCTTTGTCACTCCCCCTCCATTCCAAGGTTTTTTCAATTGCAGGCATCCTCCTGATCTCACCTCTGCACACCTCTGACACTGCTCTGCCTTGTGAACACCCACCTTCATCCTTTTCAGATTGTTCTCCACACCTCTCACTCTCCATCCCAATTTGTCAAGATTTCTCTGATTGGTAATTCATCACATGAGACCATTTTCCCTGACTATGGCATCTTCATTCCCTCCATCTCATTTGAATCCCTTTCAGGACCTTCACAGAATCTACTCCAACTTTTTTTAATCGCCCTCCGAATGATTTTCTGCTCTCTCCTACATTCCTCCTGTTCCCTCTGAAGTACCTCCATTGCACCTACGAGACTTTGGAAAGTCTCCCCTATAAGGGGAAAATGAGGACTCTGCTCGCTCATCACCAACCTAGCAAACTTGCGAAGTCCCTCTGAGTTTTATCCAACTCACTCTGAATTGCTCCTGGTCCCAACTCCATGATGTCCTGCAAATTACTCTCTGGTCCTGTCCCCACCAAGACTCTCTCCCCTCATCCTAATGTATGGCCAACCTCTCATCCTGAGTATCTCCCTCCAACCTCATTTCCTCTACCTCCAAACACCTTCTCTTCTTTCTGAACATCTCTTGATTTCCTCCACCATCTCTGACAACACCTCCAATATCTTTCCTTATACCTCTGAAACATCCTAGTCTTCTGTTGAAATATAGTAGTTACATCACTCTCTTTCACTCATCACTTAAAGCATTTACCTACATAGAAAACCTCCGAAAACCCTCCAATACTTACCTTTCTCCATCATCTCACTTTTCCTTCATTTTTACTTCAAAGATTCATTCACAAAAGAAAAAGAAAAACAATCTATTTACTATCTACATATCTCTTTCGACTTCCTCCGCACCTCTGTCATCACCTCCATCACCCTCCTCGTCCTCTCCATCCTCTCTGAACACATTCCCTTCATCCTCATCTTCCCCCTCCACATTTCCCTTCTTGTCCTCCTCTGTCCCTACCCTCTTTTCCCCTGTCTCTCTCACCTCCATCTGCACCTCCCTTTCAGTGTGCTCCACCTTTCCATCCTCCTCCCACTCCTTCCTCATTGTGCAGAGCTCTCTCTGAACCCCAGTCATTGCCTCCACAATTGCCCTGAGGTGACCTATGACCTCCCGAAGCACTCCTAGGAGTGCTCCATCACCTTTCTCTGTCCCTCTGCTCAACCTCGATGGCCCTGCCGTGATCTCTACCACAGGCCTTATCTTCTTCCTCTTCTTTCCACCTTTCAGTGACTCCAGAACTCCCACTGCTTCCTCCAGCCTGGTGCATGTGACGTGCACCCTGGCACATCCTGTGCATGCCCTCCCCTTTGTGCCCAATGGTGGCATGCACATGCTCCCCCACCTCCAGCACTGGTCACACCCCTCACTATCCTGCTCCCTTCACTTCCTCTTGGACCTGTCCACTCCTCCCCATCTGTCTCAAGCTCGATAGGGTCCTCCTGACCCTCCATCAGCTCCATCAATGCTCCAGATGTATCACATACCTGATCTCTGGTTACCCAGTCCTTTCCCTTTTCTGCCTCTCTTGCCTTCTGCTCCCTCACCTCATTGTGTCTCCTCTTTGCCTCAGTGAGCAACAGCTCCATTTTGTGGTGCTCCACTGCTGTTCTCCATTCACACTTCTCACACAGCCTCCACTTCTTCTCCTCCACCTTTGCACACTCCTTCCATTCGCACTCTTCATGCTCCTCACACTCTCTCCTCTTGCATTCCTCCACCTCACACCTCTGATGCACCGCCCACTCTTGCTTGTGCCTCTGCTGCACCACATTGAGCTGTTCCTGCAGCTTCTTGACCTCATCGTCAGATGGTGTACTTTCACAGCTGCTTGATATGATGATTGTGGATGAAAGGCAAGTCGTTCTCTGAATGCACCTTATACACAGTGCCACAAGATTAAAACTCTGCCAGGCGCTCCTGAGATTCCACTGGATCAACAAAGTCCATTGTCTACTAGACTAGTGAACTCTATGCTTTGACCTTTGGGCCTTGAGGGCTCAGCCCTAATTGGGGGGCACTGTCATATCCCATCCTAACCTATCATCACACATTCAAACCACCCTCTGATACCCCCTATGCCACCTCCAACTCTGACTCCCTTACCTCTGGTCTCCTCTGAAGGACTCTGTCCCATCACACATTGGACATCCAATACTGGAATCCTTTCCCCTGTCGGACCAATTATAATTGGTTCGGATCTTGTTTCCTCTTATGTTCACTCCATTCCTCTGACCTATGCTCCATTTCCATGATACTCCTGTGTTACATTTCATTCTTATATCCTATGTACATCGCCCCTCAGTACCCTATGATCTCTGATCATTGTTGTACCTTTACATATGGTTCCTCCATTCTCCATTCCAGACTCCAATCTGATACTGTAGTATATAACTCTGTAGTTCCCTCATGTATTCCTCAGTTCAAATATTGATGTTGCTTGACATTTTCATTGAAGTCACTCAATGATGTTCTCACTCCTCTGAACTCCATCTGATCCCAATGAAGCTTCCTTCCTTCTCTTATCCTCTTCACCTTGTCCTTCCCATCTCCGAAATGAGGACCTGACAGTAGGCAAGGATGCAACACATAAGTCCTGCGCCAAGTCCTCACCCCCATGACCCCTCATCTCTTCCCTGTTCCACCTTTGTTACCTCCACTTGCCATTCCATTCCATCTCCATTGGACCTCTGGCCCTTCCTGCATCTTTTCACCCTGGAGTTGACCAATCCACCTCAGACCTCCATTGAATGAAGTCCTGGAGGAGTTTAGCATCCTGACACACACCATACCTTTTTCACACCTAATCCTTATGATACCCTCATGAACATCTAGATTAGAGTACAATAGATACAAACATGTAGAGTAGTACATGTACATAAAGGACAAGAATGCAACCACTGAAAGGCAGTCTTGTCCTTTTGGTGTTTTCCTCAGCATCTACAGCATTGACTTGTTTTCCTTCTCTCTTGACTAGTGAAAGCAGCCTAGAGCCTTGAGTGGTTCTGAGTCATATCAATAACCATCACTTCTTGAAACTTGTGCTGAACACTATTCAACCAAAAGAGTTGTCACAGTATGGTCCTGTATAGCTCTTTCAGAGGGTGGATGATTCCACTACCCACTCCCTGTATGAGCATCTCAAGCTGTTAATATATGCTGAGTCCAATAGCACCATATTTCTCAATGAACCTGCATCCTGTGAAAGTCCACTAGAAAAGATGCTAGAAGTGGTGGACAAGCAGTTGACACCACTTTTGATTAGGCCAGACAGATTCAAGTTCAACATGATACAAATAGAGGGAGTGGTGAACAAACTTTTTGACATCTCCATCAATGACATCCTCAGAAATATCACCCAGTTGCTTATGCACAGTCTGAGGAATGGGCAGGAGTGCAGCAAGAATGTCACTCTTCAGATGGAAAGTGATGAAGAAGTGAAGGTTGTTTTCAGTGGTCTGCATGAAGATGGTGTGAAGAAGTCCTTAGCAGCCCAACTGATCACTGCTCTCATTCAGGGCATCCACAACAATAACCAATGGCTCAATAGTGTCAAGATACTCACTGAAATTAATAATGAGTCACTTGACCCATTCTAAGAGTAATGCAGATGTGCACAGTGATCTATTATCTTTCATGACCTGACAGAGTTTGGCCTTGTAATCTGGGTCATGATCAGAGAGATCACATGCAATGGTGCTAAAAAATTTTGCAGGTTGTGTTTCACAATGTCACTGCATAAAAAGCAATACAAGTAACCTAGCCTTGATTGCTCATCATATAGTCAAGAAATCAAGTGGGCAATTGCCAACTTGCCCAATCCAGCAACCCCAGTGAGCTTCATGGGGTGCTCTCATTGAGGTTGTTTTAAAATTTCACAAATCTTCTAGATAATGACCTCACAAGAGCCAGGTGAGTACTCCTTATCTTGGTCATATCTAGAACCATCCACATACAGTATGTTATGCAAGTCAATCAAGTCCACTAATAGAAAATAGGTAAGCTTCTTCCATATGTCAAGAAGTCAATCTTACTAATGGTCTCCATAGTGTTCATCACATGAAAAATAGTGACACCAGACTGCAAGACAATACCCTCCAAGAAGGTGACTTTGAGATCATGAAAACAGTATTATGTAATCATTGTGTCAACATTCATGATTGTGTATTTCACAGTTTTTGTTCCTGGGGACATAATGAATGGGTATAGGCAGTACACATTCATGCATGGCTGACAACTCACAGAAAATCTTTTGTCTGGTGTGTTCAGTAATGAAGTACCCACACTCAGTCACTTGCTGAACCAGAAGCTTCAGAGCCTTGTCATGTGTGTGGACCACCTTCAAAGGCTTAGCACCTTTAACAAACTCAAAAATGTCACTCATGACTCCTGCTAGGCAAACAACTCAATTATCACAATGTTGCTAATTCACAACCACCTGAGTAGAGATAAACTTGACAATGAGCACCAGCTAAAACTCCTAGCAATAAACAGACCCAGTTCACAGCCAATATTACAGATCAATTCAATGATGCATACAGGTAAATCTGTGACATTCAGCAAGAAAAAAATGAATGAAATACAGATACCAGACTCATATCTCTGCAATGTTGCCAACAATCTCATTAAAAAAAGCTAGCCTTTGTAACAGCCTATGTATTCTGGAATATTGAAAGTTCAGTTATGATATTGTTGCATGTGTTGAATGATAAATCCACAAAATCAACAATTGTTGGAGATTCAAGTGTGCCAACCATTTCTGTTTCCCTGTTTAGTGCATCCATAGCTTGAAGTTTGTCTGCACCCATATCTTCCACATCTCTGTGGACAGCATGAATGTAAACCTGACCCCAGAAATATTGTTTTATCCATCAGATGTATTTGTGTGGAGACATTCATTAATCACTATGATTGCAGGGGTTAAGTTGGTCAGAAATCCTATCTAGTATCTGCTTACCACTGTCCCTCAACCTCTTCAGCATTCCATCAATGGTTCCAGTGAGAGTTTCAACAAGCTCATCCTGCCTGATGTGTTGCCTCTGATAAACAAGTACAAGCAGAACAGAGTTATTGTTTCCCTCACTACCAATATTTAGCTTGCTGTCATCAAGTAATGTATGTACAGTGACCTCCAAAACTGTTGCAATGTTTGACTTCAACTCAGTGCATGAAGTGCCCTGCAATATTCCATGTGAATTTCACTTAGCTTTGGTGGGACCAAACAAAGTACAAATTCCTGGCTACAAATGCTCTGGGTCATGTGATCTGACCCACAGGTGGTAAAGATATGACCATATTAAATCAACAATATTATTGCAACAGTTTTGTACCTTTATTATTAGGGGGGTATTTAGTACTTGGTATAGCCTCCTTTTGCCTTGATCACTGCCTCAATCCTTCTAGGCATACTCTCAATCAGCCTTCGACACTCCTCAGCTAGTATTTTATTCCATTCCTCCTGAATCCTCTCCCACAACTCCAAAATTCCTTTAGGGGGTGCTCATGCTCTGCCAGCCTCCTTTTCAGATGACTCCAGATGTGCTCAAAGGAGTTGAGGTCAGGATACTGTGCAGGCCATACCATAGTTCTGAAATCCTGCTCCTCTAACCACTCCTTGACCTTCTTGCAAGTATGCTTGGGATCATTGTCCTGTTGAAAAATAATGTCAGGAGGATTAAAACCATATGTAGTATTGCATGGTTTGTTGCAGTTTATCCTTCAAAATTTGAAGGTATAGGTTCCCATCCATCCTATCATCAATCTTGGTAGCATATCCAATGCCATCCCAACCCATGCAGCCCCATATCATCACAGAACCACCTTCAAACTTGACTGTTCTCTCAATCAGCCTATTACTGAGCCCTTCCCCTGACTTTTTCTGAGCCCATTTGCACCCATCTGAACCCAGGCAACTGATTTTGGTCTCATCAGACCATATGACCTTCTTCCAACCATTAATAGTTCAATTTTTATGAGCATAGGCAAAATCCAAATGAGCTTTATGATGCCTAGCTAAGAGAAGGGGGTGTTTGGACTTGACTACAGCCTTCATACCACTTTTCTTCAAGTGGTGACACACTGTGGTAGTAGATAGAGGCTTCTGGACAAGCTGGGTAAGAGCTTTAATCACTTAAATAGCATTCTCTGCTTTTCCAGAAGAGATTAGACAAATAGCATGGCACATATTGGTGGAAGAAAGCTTATATGGGTGACCTCCAGTAGATTTTTGAAGCTCAGGAAGCTCTTTGGAGTGAAGTCCAGATATGGTAGACACATGAAGATCAGTAGCAGAAGCAATGGAGTGGGCAAACTGTCCAGCATCAAGCATAGAGAGAATATTGGCCTTTTGAGTGGCAGAGAGGGATTTCATGATGATAAAAGTTAAAAGCAAAGAAGTGTGTGAACTAATTCAAACTCAGACATATTGCTTATATGTATATCTTTGTTTGTCTGTGTAATTGAGACCAAATATCATCTTATTTCAATGTGATTCTGCTTCGCCTCTTAAAAGATGCAAAACTGTTGCAATGGTATTGTTGATTTAATATGGTCATATCTTCACGGCCTGTGGGTTGCATCACATGACCCAGAGGCCCATTTTTAGTCAGGAGTTTGTACTTTGTTTGATCCCACCAAAGCTAAGCAGAATTCCCATGGAATATTGCAGGGCACTTCATGCACTAAGTTGAAGTCAAACATTGCAATGGTTTTGAAGGTCACTATATACTGATAAATAGAATACTTCATTACAGAAAATACCATTTCCTTCCTCTCTTGCCTGTCTCATTGATTGTGATATATCATCAACAGAAAAACTGAGAAGACTATAAGAAACAGTAGAGCATGTACATGTTTACATTTTGAATCACACTTGAAGCTAGAATGCTTGTATGCATGATGGTAAGGGTTGAAACACCAAAATCCACAATGAAGGTGAGTGGAAAGGCCATTGTGGGGACTTGTGGGTCTTGCAAACAAAACAAGCTGCCATTGTTTGCTGCTGAAATGTGCTACATAGGATTGGAAGCTTAAGATGGGATCTCAGTTCACATGCTGCAAGGAGTCTGACCATAAAGGGTGTGGTATGAATGAATGCTTGAGTAGTGCTCACCATGTGCAGCAAATGAAGTATAATATACCAGAAATGAAGTTCAAGGCCAAGGCAGTGTAAGTGGTGGGGTACACAAGCAGTGCAAAGAAGCAGAGAATGACTGATTTGGAATCAATGAATATGCAGACATACTGGACTTATAAGAAACCCAAATAAGCTACTTACCATGTTGGTGGTTACAAACCCTCTGCTTTGGTTATTTACATTCTCAAGTTTGGGTGTAAACTCAATTTGGTATACTTCAACCTCTGTGGAAAAGCCTAAACATGCATGAGTGACTTAGAAGTGCAGGGCACCATCACAAACCAAACTCCAAGCAAAGAAAGAGAACCCTGTGCCATTCAAGAGTGCTGTCATTAAGCTTCTGGTTGGAGCCTAATGGGGAGTCAGCACTTGGATGGCTATATGTATCAGGCTAGTAGAGTCACTCAGTGTGTTGCATCTCAGTATGAGACCAAACAGAAACAAGCCAGGCTCGGCCCTTGTACCAAGTAAAATAGGAACCTGGTACTGTATGGTATTAGACGAGCAATAGAGCACAATCATATATATATAACGATAGGATAAGAGAAACAAGAACGAAACCTACCATCGTTCACTCATCTCGCGTGACCCTCGACACAATTGCGCCGCAATCAACGGCACAGTTTTGGAGCTGACGTAATCGGCCAGTATCGGGAACAAATATCGTCTACTAATCCACCCATTCTCATGTTCCCCTTCTTTGAGTGGCCCAGTCTTGTCAAAACCTTCTTTGCAATCTCCGTCATCTTCATTTCCCCCATGTTGTTTGGCATCGGCAAGAAAAAGTGGGACCCAAAGGGGAAGGTGTGTTCGTCAACCCCTACCACATCCGTTTTCTCTCCATCT
>JBBPTO010001956.1:0-12850 GCA_038094155.1 Pulveroboletus cf. aberrans
CACTGTTGGTGTGACAGTGCAACATTGGTGAAGTTGGGGTGAATACAGCATGTTTGATCAATAATTGGGGTATTTGATGTGAATTGTGACAACCAGGCAGTGTTCTTGAAGGATGGCCAGTCCAACTAAATCCAGTGATGGTTGTCCAGAGATAAGAGATGAAGAAGAAGAAGAGAACAAAAATGTGAGTTAATACAAAGTACTGGTACAAAAAGATGATGCATTGACCTAATATTATAATCATCATGGCACTGGAGTCACCAAGTTCCGATGGTAATGCTCACTGAATCAAACTTGCATGACAAAACCCTCACCCACTTTGTAGGAGTTGGGAATCTTGACATTGGAGTATATGAAGTGCAAGAAATGAGATTTGGATGACTTAAGAGTACACAAATTCTGGTGCCCTAAGATTGGAGCCACTCTGCCTCTCCTTAGTCAACTGCATCCATCAATAACACCGTCGTGAGATCCTCCAACTCAACTTCTCTGTAACATGCACAGCTGATGCTAACAATGTGTGGTGCTGTCTCTACCCTAAATCGGTGGGTTTGCCACGACTGAGTCAGAGCTCAGTGAAACAAAACATGTGACTTACCATGTATGAAAGATTCCAACATGACAGCCCCTTGTTACCAAGTATACTGTACCTGTCTGTGTCTTGTTGTGGTCAAAGGGGGGAGTCAAAAACAAAATGATTGTACATGTTCTGGTGGTGACCATCAGGGTGGGTGGCACACACCCTGAATTCTTTGACAGGCCCATTCCTACCCCCCCAGCAGGAAGTAGTGGCCTGGATCTACTCTGCTTCACCATGGTAGACCGCAAGATGCAACAGCTGAATGCACATGTCAACTGACCTTATCCTTGAGTAACATGCATCACTAACACTTAAAACTTGAGGTGCAGTTTTTTCTCTAGTTCACTGGGTTAGTATGCACAGTGTCAGAGGTGATGTGAAGGACTCACCAACTGCAAAACATGCCAACATGACACCCCTTTATCATCACATAAACCTGACCAAAGCTCCAGCAATCTTCTTCCTGAGAGACCTCATATATGAAGTTGTTGTACAAGCAGAAGATTTGATTGTCTGCTCAGGGTACTCCTGGGTTGAATTCATGAATAGGTCTATTTTTGCTGAACACTGGCCCAGTGTGATTGGGTGTTGTGAGATCCATATGAAAAGAGAAGGGATTCATTGAGGTGGAAACCAGTACTTCACTGGGCATGTCAATGGTGGTTGAAGAGGTGCAAGCAAAAGAGGCTTGAGCCTCTGTGGATGCCACATCATCCAGATGAATATCAGCCTTGATCAGTGATCCATGATTCAAGTTGGCAGGTGAGGGCAAAGACATCAGTGAATCTCTATGTGCAATGGAATGCTGGATGAGTTCATTGCACAAGATGATAGCATTCATAATCATCTGCACAATGGTCATGGCATGTTCTAATCATCCCAAACAGTCAGAGGCCTTCACTATTATAAGTGAAATACTTACCAAAGTCATCATCTATTTGAAGGATGGTAAGCAGATGGTCAGGAAAATTGATGTGGTTCAAAAAGACCATTCCCACTGAAGAGAGGTTGACCAACCTAGACTGCTATACATAGATCTCCGGATAGGAAACTAGCAGGTCAGTAACACAAAGAAAGAAAGTGAAGGAACAATTGGTTTGTTTCAGGAGAATTGCAGGTAGAGGATCAAGGGAATGCAACTGCAGGGTTTACAGGACTCCTTTGTAGTCGACCTAGAAGAGCTCCTAATGCTTCAGACACAGCTGATGAGCACAGGACTTGATTCTTCTAAGATCAAGAGAGAAAGAGAAGAGAAGAGATCCAGATATGGCTGGATTGATGAGGACTGGAGACTCAGACTTGAACTGAGTGGTAGATGATTGATTCAATGTCCAGCACTGTGTGCGGAACACAACTTTTATAGTCTGGGCACACCTGAGACTCTAAATAAACATAAAAAAGGAAAAAGAAACATGAATCCAGTGACCAGATCAAAATACAGAGCATCTGGTACATAGACATAGCATCCAGTATACTATAAGTATAGTAGAAACTATCTGGTAGATGGACTGGATCAAAAAGAAACAGATACAGGGAACCAGATATATATGAGTAGGGTGGACCAGAATTGGATTGGACATGGATAGACATGGATGCTTGATGACTCAACAATAACCTAGTGAAAGTCAAATAGATGTAGAATGACCAGATATGGACCTAAGGAGCAACAGCTCCTTACACCGCTTGTGAGGCCTCTTGCAGAATGTGAGTGATGATGAAGAGACAGGCTAGTGGAAGTTGTCTGAGAATTCCTAAAGCATGTACCATTAACTTGATTACTCACTTAGATCACCACATGATCCATTAGGAGGCAAAGCATGGGCATTTGATGGAGTGGGTGTATTTGGCACAGTCCCCATGATGAACTCTGGTGGAATAGACTCAAGTGATGTGGGTTGCATAGGAGGTGGAATGCACACAGTGGGTGGCAGGTGAGAGTGGTGGGGGAACATGGGTTACCTTATGAGGACTAAATAGTCAGGACAAGGAAGCATGGAAGTTACCAATATGATTGCATGTCATGATTTGTTCACTGAGATCCCATTCATCAAGTTCAAGATTATTTAATAATGGATAAATGCAACCTCACAGAAAATTAGCTTTAAATCATCCATAAGAAAGCTAACTTCTATATCAAGAAACATGCTTCTCAAGATAAATGAATCATGATTCAAGATGCAAGCATTGAAGTCATCATGCTCAAGAGTCACCAGGATCCATGGAAGAGACTAGGAGCCTTGGGAGGTCTAGATGATCAAATGTCATCAAAGGGTCAGTGGCCTAACAGGAGGGTACAAGGGTACTCCTGTTGTACAGGGCAGAGAAGAGAGAGGTGAGTTGAGGATGCTCACCAAGATAGAGATCAAAGTTCTTGTAACCAAGTTTGGGTTAGTTGAGATTGATGAGATCAACCCTTGTAGAGCTTCTTAGAAGCTTGATCTTGAGGGGAAATGAATCTTGTTATTAATTGCATCATGGCATCTATCACCTTTAAATACATTCAGGAATGTGTATGTACTTGTATGTAATGTAGCTAGAACAAGGTCAATGATGTCAGAATGACATCATAGGATCAGTCATGCTGCTCCACTTATTTAAAATAGGTGGAGTTGGATCTGGATCAATCCAACACAGCTGTTGTGGAGCTAAGAAAGCTTCAGACTGATGACATCATAGCTGAGTCATAAAGACTGCATCTAGATTGTCATATGTCCTAAAGTGTAATTAAAATCACACTTTAATTAAGTTTGACTGATGTGACAGTCAAGCCTTAATACTCAACCTAAGTCTTTAGTAACATGAATAGTGTATTAGCACTATGGTCTGCCTGCATTAACAGAGCACAAGACCTAGTGTTTGATTTACAGAATCTCAACAGTATATCATATTCCACTTGCCACAATAGGATATGCAACCCATTCTGCTGATAGGACAATGTACATCTCACACTGATGTTGGTGGGCAATCTGGTGAAGGCATGTAATGAGTCTCATGATGTTCTGTAGATCATTAGAATGGAAGGAGGAAACAAGAATTAGTAATACCTGAACATTAGCTCACCAACCATGACATTGTTCAAGGCTCCATTGTGCAGCCACAGAGTGTAGCTGTTACAATCAACCCCTTTTTCCTTTATCGCTTACATATGCATGGGTGTTAGTCCCAATCTGGACATTCTTTTCTTTTCATCGCTGATTATGATACCTTGACTCACCATCTGATTTCCATTGAATTCCACACGATTCCATTTGCTTCATCAGTGACTCCTTCCAAGTCTATATAAACTCATCTTCCTGTAGTTGTATCGCTAAGCTAGACCTCCCTTTCGTGTACCTCAATACACCAGGTCTCTGCCTCACTCCAGTCCTAGTCCCTCATCAGGAATCTCTTGCTCTTTGAGACTTCATAGCACTCTTGAGGCTATGCTGTTCCCAGGAAACCTCTTGTTCACCTCAAGACAATCGATCTCAGAGGCAGCCATCTCTTCAACATTTGATCGTTGAGACCAAACAAGCAGAAAGCCTTGTTCTTCCAGGAACCTACCTACTTTGTCCTTGAAGAACACCCAGCCGTGTTCTCCTTCATCCTAAGTACCCTAGACCCTCTAAGGGTTGCGCCTATCTCTACCTGAGGTAGTTGTAACAGTAGCCAAAGTGTGGGAAATGTTGTGTTGTGATCAAAGAGGAACAGTTTGTGATGAGAGAGATGGGCAATACAAAGAACCCAATGGCCAACTGGTTCAGTACAGTAGATTGAAATGATCCAGATATCCTTTGATCAGAATGAGGTATATATGCTTCAATGAGTGCCACAAAGAGTTGTCTGAAGCATTGTACTGAATGTGAATTAGATCGTGAGTGGAGAAGACAGTGAATTGATAAGCATTTCTGGGCTTGATAGATGAAAAAAGAATCAGGATGCATTCATTGATGCATGTATCATTCAAGCTAGCTGTTGGTGACTGCAGGATCTCAAGGTCATGTACTTCAAAGATCATGGATGAAAATCCATCTTGATGGGGCCATGTTTATTCTGTGAGTGTTGCTGGAACCTCCTCAAATTTACTGGATGGCACTGGAGTCTCATCAACCAACATGTTCTGGAAGATTGTTACAGAAATATAACTCGAGAATAATGGGCAACTTACTGGTGGGTGCTTTCAAAGAATCCTTGCAGAAGGGAAAGTGACAGGCTCATCAGATTCCCCTGGAACCCCATTGGTAGTCATTGGCTCATCAGATAGATAGTTGCATAGCATTAGATTGAGGATCTCTGAGTCATTGAGGTGAGTCATTGCAGAATCAGAGAGTTCAATGTCTTCATCTGAGATGAGAATGGAGTCTTCTAAGATGGTTGGATTTATCCACTATAATGATATTTGAGAAGCCCCACCAGAGAGATGTGTGGCTAGGGACAGTGCTTCCTTGTGATGGGTTTCAAAGCACAGTGTGAATGCAAGGGGAGTGATCCATTGAGGTTTGAGGGTGAGTATATGGTCATGACATTGCTGGAGAAGTTGCATGAAAAGCTCATCTCTGGGGACTGTTTAGTAACAAGAGGGGAAGAAGGTCAAGTAAACTCACTGCCTAAAGTGTGCAGACAGAGCTTGACAGCTGCAAGCTCATTGCCATACCAACAGCACATATTGTCTGCTTCTATTCTGAGTCAGTGCTGCTCTTTTAAACATCTCTTGATCTTGAGCATGCTTTGGATTCCATGTCAAACATCCTGGTCCTCTAGCCATAGTGGTACTTTCCCAAAAGATGGAGTAATCCATATGTCCTCCATTAGAGCTTGATCTGCATGGAGGTCTGCAAGCTTGGTCAGAAGGGGTTAAGGAAGCAGGATTGCCCATCAATGATCATAGAGATTCTTGAGACATTCACAGTAGGTATTGAACTTGCAGATCACAGAGAGAAGGGTGGGCTGGCATTTGGCAATCACTTTACATGTCTGTTGATGGAGCTTTGTACCTATGTCAAATTAGCTTTGGCAGGATGTAATAAAAAAGCACTCACCTAGCAGTCTTTGACCACCTCCAACTGCTTGATCTAATTTATCCCACTCAAAAAAGGATGTGATGGCCCACTTTCAAATATTGATCTTGAGATTGTGGGCTAAAATGAGAAGGTGAATGAAGTCAAAATTTACATTCTCAAGTTCAGGAAACTGATCTTGAACATTGAGGGAAGCATAACAAGTGTTGACCTTGCTCATCAGGTGTTCATGCATGTGTTCCAGACATTCCAGAATGACTAGTGCCGGCTCAGAGGTTTCTTTGGTATCATTCTCAATCATGCTTTGAGCTGTCCAGAGAGCTCACTCAGTTGAATCTAGGTCAGACTGGAGTGAAATTACAATATCGAGCTGTTTCTTAAGGTGTTGAGGAGCATTTAAGAATTGACATAACACAGAAGTGTGAGGGAAGAGACTTACAGTGGCTCAAAAAAGTGTCCCAATGTTGGTGCATTTTGAAGAGATTGGTTAATTGCCAGTAAGGAAAATCAAACAAGGCTAAACACTTGCAGGAGCGAAGGTAGTACTTGCTCTCAGCTTTCCAACCCCACTTGCATCATGTGATTTGGTTGTCATTCCACTGCATTACAGCCATTTTAAAATGACATATCATTGGGACACTCATTTGAGCATCATGCTGTGATTCATTATCTGGTAAACAACATGAGAATATGACAGCTTCTGATGGATGCTTTGCCTTGAACCTGAATGATTATGTAAATTTCATAATTCTAAGGTGTATAACCAATACTCATCCCACTCAGTTAATCAATATCATCATGAACTCCATTTCTACCTCTATTAAAGCTAATATTCTCTTCCTTGCTGAATATGGTCTCTCTATTCATCAGATCTCCTTTCAAACTGGGTTGTGGAAGTCTACTGTGGCCAGAGTCATCAGATAATACCTTTTAGAGAAGGGAAACATCATGCTAGGGTGTTCTTTCACAGTTTGCTCTACTGATATGAGAAGGATTATCACTAGTATTACCACTGGGAAACTGGAAAATGCTGTTCAAGCAACCATCTCATCAATTATGCCCTCTCCTCTCCTATCTCATCCCAAAGTGTTTACAGTGTTCTCAAGTCTGCTTCCTTGAATGCTGTGGTCAAGAAGAAAAAGCCTTTTCCATCTGTCAAATATAGAAAACAGGGTTAGTCTTTGCTCTTAAGTATCAAAACTGGACTGCAGAGGACTAGACTAGGGTTATTTGGTCAGATGAAACCAACCTTAAAAGGATTGGGTCAGATGGAAGAAAGTAAATATGAAAAATGGCAGGTAAGCCTTTACAGGACAGGAAGATATAGAGAATGGTACAGTTTGGAGGAGATTCCTTGATGGTTTTGGAATGTATGGGCTGAAATGATATTGGCATCTTGGCAGGGGTAGAGGGAAAGATGAATGCTGAGCAGTATGTCTCCATTTTGAAGGGTAATCTGCTTCATAGCATGGAAAAATCTGGTATTTCTGAGGAAGACATTATGTTTCTACAGGATAATGACCCTAAGCACTTCTCTAAAAGAGCTCAGAAATGGCTTGAATCTCATGGAATCAAGCTTCTGGATTGGCCCCCACAATCTCCAGATATTATCCCTATTGAACATGTCTGGCAAATTCTGAAACTAAAGCTCAACAACTATTCAAGACAAGCTAGGGGAGTATGGGAAACTTGAGAGATGATTGCAGTCAAGTGGGGCACAATTGAGGCTAAGAAGGTCAAATATTGATAGAAACTATGTCTAGAAGGCTAGAGGCAGTGCTTAAGGCCAAAGGAAGACACAATACATACTAAAAGTATAAAATTGGAATGATGCTCAAATAAGTATCCCAATGACATGTCAGTTTAAAATGGCTGTACCTTAGTGGCATGACAACCGAATCACATGATCTAAGTGGGGTTAGGAGGCCCAGGGCAAGTACCACCTTCGCCCCTGCAAGTGTTTGGCCATGTTTGGTTTTCATCAATGGCAATTAACCAATCTCTTCAAAATGCACCAACATTGGGACACTTTTTTGAGCCACTGCACATGCTTGGATTAAGAGCTGAGAGTCTTTCTGCAGTGCCAACTGTTTCCTTAGATCACTAATGGGATATCCAGATTCCTTCGCCTGCTCCCTCATGGAATTGCCCTTTTCCTGGACACCATGTTTAAGGCATTGTTTGACCCAATCTCCAAGGTCAGCTCACATCTCAAGGCCAACTGCAGCAGCCTGTTGATCTATCAGCCAGATCCTCCATTGATGCTGTAGAGAGCATGTAGATCAATCCAGGAGCTGCAGTGAATCATGCACCAAAGAAGATCTCTCAACCCTGATCAATTTGATAAGCCTTGATCACAATTACTCAGTCCCTTCTCTGCCAGATAGGCTGAGGCCTGTTATCAAACAGAGATTATAAACTAGCTGACATGCCCACTCATCCCCATATTCATGCATGGCACTTGTTACAAAATGCAGCCACTGTGTAACAGTGTTGTTAAGAATGTTATACTGGGAATGGGAATGTGTGAGTGGCAAGGAGTCACATAAAACAACTTACTTTTGATAATGTATGGGCCAGGACACACCCAATGTCATAGAAAACTACCACAGTCACCATTTCAGGAAGGAGAGAGATGTGATGAGTGATGAGAGTGACCAAATACTTTTGCTGTTTGCTAGGGGAGTTGATGTTGACAAAAAATAAGGGAATATCATGGCAACAAATTAGACCCATGACTTCCAAATCATCATATATGTCAGTGGCTGTTTTTTTCTTGTTCCCATTGGCAGCCTCATACAACAACTCACAATCATCAATTGCCTCCTCAGGAACAGGTAAGCAATATGGATTTGCTAGTTTCATGCACTGCTTTGTGATCTGATCTCTGATAGCATCAACAAACTCTTTTGGGATGAAATATGAGGGGTTGTAAAAATGTGGACTATTGTCAAATTCTGTGTGCTATGAAGGGGCAAGGAGGCCCAGACTACAGACATAAGTGATAAGAATGATAGAATGTAGCTAAAAACTCACCTCAGTTGCTACACACTGATGGCAGGACAACGGAGGGAGTGAGACAATAAGAATGGATTAAAATAGTGATGGAGATTGAGTGTATGAACTCTGATGTAACTCTGATATGATGTCCAAAATAGGAAATATAAGGTCTGAAAGAAAAAAAGGACCTTACTGAGTGAAAAGGCGAACTCTGAGATGCTCTGGAACAGAGATGGCAGCATTGGCATGCATCAACCTTGGAGTTGTGACAATGAACCTCTAAGGAGGCTGAAGGTCAGAGGGGGTACATTTTGACAACTATCTCTAGCACAATGGTGGTGTTGATGATGAAGGTTGCCATCCATCACAACATGGAAGTCATCCCCTTTGTCCAGGAAACAGCCAAACTTGTTGGAATCAAAGCATGCTGGGCAATGTTGAGTGATTATTTTGGCACATGATAACACAATACTTGATGCAGAGGCATCACCTGTGGATGTTGGGCTGTTCAGTGCATTTAGAATGGATAACTTGAAGTTGCAGGATGATTGTTTTATCATGTCATGACTACACTGAATGATGCTATCAATCTTCTTCTCAGCCTCCATAACCAAGACATCAAACCATTGTACCACAGCACCTATGCTGTGACAAAATGGATCTATCACTGGATTGCCCTGTAAGTGTGAGGGAATGCTTGTTAGGTGCACAAAAGTGTCTTGGAAGTGGCTTATCACATTGTTAACAACCTGAAAGCCTTGTCTAATGTAGTGAGTGTGGAGTGCAGATGCCAGAGCATTGATCACATTACAAGAATGCTCAAAAAGAGCATGGTAAAACATGAGGAGGCTGAGGGAAATGGCCATTTGAGGTTGCAAAGGAGCAGTGGGGAAGAAACCAAAGTGAATAAGAACATCACTAAAAGAAGCACAATTGCAACTCAAGACATTAGCATTGGTGAAATCTATTGGAAGTTAGTGAAAGGAGTGCATGTAAGACATTACTCATGATTGAACATTAAACATAAAATTTTTGTCTTTCTGGGCTCACAGTGCACATTGGAGCAAAGTGATAGGAAACAGTCACTGATGGGTTTAAGAGGCTTTTCAAGAGTGCATGCAGTATATCACACATATGGATTGACTAGGCTAGGAATAAGTGCCTTCCAGTTTGCATACTGGGACTGGATAGCATCAGCACAGTTACATTTCCAACATGGAGGAGGAATGATGGGAGGTGGGGGCAGGAGAGGGTCTGTGTTGATGACAGCATTCTCAAATGTAAATGGAGTTCCATCTTGGTGTATGTCCATTGAAATATGGTCATGACATTCATTGAAGATTCCAGTGGGCAAGACAGAAAGGGGTTGAGGGTCCTGATTCTGGCTGTGATCAAGCACTTCTGCCAGCCACACCAGACTTTGCTGATGCTGAAGGGATTGACCTGGGATGGAGACAAGTTTGCAGGATTTTGCCTTGTTCCTGGGTCACTTTGGGCTGGAAAAATGATGTCCAAGCCCTGAAGTAGATTGCTGCACCCTTCAAGTCCCAGGGTAAGGGGGCATGTCTGAACAATGTCAAGAGAGATTGCAAGAAAGATTGTCAAGGAAGCATTGAGCAAGTTCTTACCATGTGAGTGTTCCTTACATTGTAGCAATGACTGCCCGACATGTGGTATTGACACAGTATTGACACAAGGTTAAGAGGCAATGATAGTAGAGGTGCAAGAAGCTCTGGAGGTACTGGAGGTACCATTTCAAGGCACTGGAGGCTCTCCAAATGCCCCAAGTTGCTCCTCCATGAAATCTAAAAATAGATCCTCTTGGATGTGGGACCTGAGAGGATAATAATGACAAACATAAAAAATGGGCCTCTAAGGGCTATTGCCACCAAGAATGTACTGCCCTAAGTGCCACGACAGCAAGGATATGTCAAAATGTGTGCACTATGAAGGGGTACAGATACCCTAACTACAAACATAAGTAAAATGAGAGCTAAATGTAGCTAAAAGACTAACCTCAGATGTTGCACAGTGGTGGCAGAACAACTGAGGAAGGAATCACGAAAGCGGACAGATTAAGTAGTGACGGAGATCAGAGCGCTTGAACTCCGATGTAACTCCGACGTAATGTCCGGAATAGGAAATATGAGGTCCAAAGGAGAAAAGGGATGTTACTGACTATCAAGCCAACTCCAAATAACTCCAAAGTCAGGAGTTGTACTTTGCAGAGGAAAGTTCAGAGTTGTGTGGAACAGGTCCGGAGTAAGTCGGAGGACCCTGGAGGAGTCATATATTTGACAGGATATCAGTGAGTTGTGGCTGTGTCAAGCAAAGCCGCAGGAATTTTCAGCCCAAACTACGGCCATGATCAAGATGTAGATAATGACTTGGATCAATATGGCTTCGGAGTCAACTCACAGCACGGCTACCTGAATTTACCTGATTTCATTCGCTCTGACTTTGTGGCTTACCAATTGGTTCGTCTGCTAGTATCTGCCAGTGGGTCAGGGTTTCCTCGATCATATTTCGGAGGTGCACCACACTGCTTGCATTCAAGATCAAGGTGGGAACGCACGGTGGCTTATCTCTTCTCGCTGTAAGCCATGACATACGACCTAACAATTATCACAACCCTCTGTCAGTGTCGCTCATCGAATGCCACCTGCGCGTGGCAAGAGCCTGGTCCGTATTGAAAATGATATCCGACACGAAACCTCACGGGAACAATCACACGTCGTCTGGACAATCCGAAAGGATCCAGCTCGACCCAGCTGGCCTGTGGGAGCAAAGCCTCCTCTATCCCACCCACAGAGCGACCAGCCCCATACGAAGTCACAACGTGCATGGTCACTCTGCTCAATATGCTCTAGTGGCCTTGACTGGGAGTTCCCTAGACAGCCCCGGAGGACAGTAGTCGAAATAGCGGCAACTCTCTGACGAGAGCTTTTGCGGGCTTGAAACTGCACCCATCCTGCTCCCTTCCCTGTGCGTACTGTATCGCATACTGCGAGTCCGGCCCCAATCCTCAGAGAGTGGTGTCCAACGGACGCCCAAACAGGCTTAACAGCCCGGGAGCCTCTCTTTCACACACTAACTTTATTCTACACTCGTGTTTCGCCCTTGTCTAGACCCCCATCTCTGTATCCCATGCTTGTCCTCCCCTTGATGGATAAGTAGCAGAATGGTATCCGTGTCCATGCTCTCGCCATACCGGCCTATCCACCATGTACAGGACCTCTCCTGCAAGGTCCTTAAGTGCTGACATTAGCTCGTCGAAGGGGCATTTCGAGCAACCCAAGGGCTTAAATAAGTGATGTGGACACCTACCCCGTTACGCAGTTCATCATGCTCGGTTTCGTCTGCTTCTTGTGCCCTGATGTCTTCGATGTATTGACCAGACTCGGTGATGTGGTGGACAAGCGAATGACGTGCGCACCATACGAGTTCTTGTCATTCTTTTCTGGGTAACTTCCGTTCAATGTCTTCTGCGCAAACTTGACGAACGAACAACCACAGTGAATGACAGGGCTGGTGCGAAGTGGACGCTCTTTGACCATGTTTGGATATACACTTCTTAAAGTTTACGTGAGTTCATGCTGGTGAGTCTGGCTCACTGTCCAGTTGGGAATAACGCTAATGTCGCTTTGCTAAGGTCATCATGATCAGGATTCATCGAATCACCCTCATCCGAATGCAAGTGGTTTCGTCATTGGGGCTGGCGCTTTTCTTGGTACAACTGCCTTGTTCTTGTCGGCCCTTTGGTGCTCAGCTATCCGGCTGAGGCACAAACGGGTGTTTTCATCAACTTCCTTTCGGCCTTGGCGCAGTCGTCGGCCTCTTCTGCTTCCTTTGGGGTGAATCTCAGATCAACGGCGTGTTCGTTCACACTTGCACTGGGTCCCTCTCTCTTAACCCCTGATGGCCACTGGAATAATAATGGTATGTCATAGCACACCGGGGATTGAGGGAGACACCATGATTTCTGATACCATGTCTTTGACAGCCGGAAATAGGACATAATGTATGTTCTTCGTCGGATTTATCCAGTTCATGCACAGCTTTGTACCTAAACTGGATTCCTCGGACTTATATGCAACGTGGCCGGTGACCCAGATGGGCTATTCTCAAGGCTTCACTGTCAAGGCGAATCAGAAAAAAATCACCATCCTCCATGGTATCGTCAACTCCGTTAATACACTGATTCACACTTGGATTCGCCCTATGATACTGTAAGGACAGCACACAGATATGTCCAATCAATATCTCTGGACAC
>JBBPTO010001957.1:0-12840 GCA_038094155.1 Pulveroboletus cf. aberrans
CTTGAATGAAATACAGTAAAGAAAACATGAAAAGGACAAAAACCCAACTGAACCCGGAGTGTGGGAATGGATTCCAAGGTGTGGGAACACTGGATCCAGTGTGCAGGAACTCAGGTCCAGAACATTGGATTTAAAACTAACTTTTGGATTTCAATTGGCTTGACTTGGGTTGGGACAAATGGCAGTGGAACAGTCTTGGGTTTGTAGTAGGAGCACAGGATAGGGGCTATCAGACTGTGGGAGAACTCAGATTATTACCATAGGGAACTTAGATCTGATGTCCTCATCAGCATTGCATGGCTGAAATGGATAATGAATGGGGCTTGGGTCCAGAGGGCAAAGAGTGAATGATGCAGAATGAGCTGTGTGGGCCAGGGCATAAAATAAGTGTGTTAACAGGCTCAGGTTCTGGGTTCCAGGTCTAGATCATGGCTGTACACCCTCTCTGACATACAACATGTCAAATATATAACTCCTCCAAGGTCCTATGACTTACTTCATACCTGTTCTGTGCAACTCTGAACTTTTCTCTGCAAAGTACAACTCTGGAGTTATTCAGAGTTGGCTTGATAGTCAGTAATGTTCCTTTTCTCCTTTGGACCTCATATTTCCTATTTCTGACATTACATTGGAGTTACATTGGAGTTCAAGTGCTCTGATCCCCATCACTACTTAATCTGTCCAGTTTCATAATTCCTTCCTCAGTTGTTCTGCCACCACTGTGCAATAGCTGAGGTTAGTCTTTTAGCTACATTTAGCTCTCATTTTACTTATGTTTGTAGTTAGGGTATCTCTACCCCTTCATAGTGCACACATTTTGACACAACATGTCAACTCAAGCTTTAGCACAAGAATTGAAATGGTCTCAAAGGCCAAAATGTGGAGGGAATTAGGTGGTAGGCAGGTGTCAGAGTTCTATGGGGGGCAGAAAACAGTGAATTCGAGTAATCCTGGACTGATGGAAGTAGTAGTTCCTTCTTCAAGCATCTCCTCTCTTGCTTAGAATGAAACCAATCACATTCATGCTGTCCATGTCTTGTGTCTGAGAAATCAATTGAACTCTGAGGTCTAAACTCAAGGAAGGGAATGGTAAGTGTATACTAATTCAATAGAAAATGAAGAAAATGATCAGAATGGCTCCCCACAGGGGACCTAGCTTCAAACTCAACTCAGGAAAACTGAAAAGGAAGGGATTTGAAACTTCTTGGAATCCAGCCTCCAGGTGACTCTCAACTGTTCTTTTCTACATCTTTCTTCTCTTCTTTTTATCTTCAGTCCTATAACAAAATGAAAGGTATGGTATCTCAGCATGCAAATGAAAGTGAAAATATATATATCTGATATGAAGGTACCATGTTTCCGATGTGCAAAATGTGACTCCGGAGCGTGGGAAAATCGGGTACGGTGTGCAGTAAGGTAAACCAGGGTGCAGAAAAGTGGTAAAATGGTCAGGTTGAGAACTGTATACTCAGCTTTGATTTTTCTGTTGAAATGAAGGAACTGCTATTGCAGTTTGACTGTTTTTTGTGAGTGAGGGTGTGTAAGTACATCTCTGGATGAAAGCCAGGGTGAAACAGAGTTCTCCAGTTAAAACCTGAAGTAAAACAGAGGAGGAGAAATCTATTGTAAGGAAAAGTATTGTTTTCTATGGTATTGGAATTGAAAAGTTAGATGTCAGCATATTTGGAAAAAGGGTCTTTGTTATCTGGCTTATCAACTTCTATTCCTACTGATGGTACCCAGGCTTCTTCAGCAGGTCTACAGTTTCAGGTATTTGAGGGTTCTGATCTCAGGAGATCTTTTTCATCTAGTCTACTCCTTCTACTATGTCCTGAACACTAGGAAACCAATATATCGACCTTGAAACAGTATTACTGAGTGAGAAAAGAAGTGTTCAGAGCACAGGAAAAAGAGTCAGATATTGGGTTGACCAGGTCTGGATTATGGGAAAAGCTATGTGTGGTGTCAAAATGGATGTCTGAATGATGGAAAGGAGAGTGCAATTGTGGGATAGATATGGAGAAAACTTAGTGATACTCAGGACTAAAACTTTGACTACAAAAAAGAAAAATGCTGGGAGATGAAACTGGGTCCGATGCGTGGGAAACTGGGTCTGGATTGCGGGAACAATGGTCTGAAGTGTCAGAAGGAGTCTTTGAATGCAAAAATTGAAAATAGCCACTTGCAAGGCTTCTGAAGCATCTTGAAAGTGAGATCCTGGGGGGAACAAAATAAACTGACTGTCCTCAGAAGGATCTGTACTTGGGGAACTCAGGTTGAAGGTGGATAGGTCCAGGTCTGGATCACAGAAACTGCAGTATGAAGGAAAGAATGGAAAAACTGGGTACTAAAAACTAAGCAAAATCACTGAAACAGGCTTTCTGAGGTCTGGACTAGGGAATGTAGGACCAATTGGCACATCTCGGGTATGGGAAACTGGGTCAGGAGCATGGGAAACTGGGTTGCAGATGTTGTAACAATCATCTCATAGGTAAAAGAAATGGTAATACTATGAATAAGGCTTTCAAATGTAGAATGGTGCAAAAGAAAGGCATTTAATGCAATAAGGGACAGGATAAAAGTGGGATGGAGCACCTGTGTTAAGATCAAATCTCCTCCACTCAAACTCCAGTCAGAGATTGGAGGTCAAAGGAAACAAATGGCTGGAGATGGCTGGAGGTCTGAAGGAGTGAAGGGTTGACACACAACTTGTGTGTTGTGTCTCTGCACTGTCATGGCCTTATTGGTTGGAGATGAATCAGAGAGAACCAGAGAGAGATAGAAAGAATGGTCTAAGATGATATTCAGGCTAAGGTATCTATGTACAGAAGTTGGAGTATATATATGTTGGAGGGACTGCAGATTAGGAATAGAGGACTATGTAGATAAGTAAGACAGAGGTCAGAGAGTCATATGCCAGAGCTGTGCTATGCAGCATCAGATGGAACAGAAAGGTGAGACTAAACTATATATGAAACAAGAAACATATGTAAGGAAATCCAAGAGAAGTCCAGAGAAACAGAGTTACATATTGACAGAGAGTGTGCTGGAGGGATGTGCAGAGTTGTATCAGAGTCTGGAGTTGAATCGAATGAATGGGATATGACAGTATTCCCCTCTTAGGCCTGAACCCCTGAAGGCCTTTAGGGACCACAGAGTTAGGAGGCTTTAGAGTTTGAACTGGAAGTATAAGGTCACAATGGAGTTGAAAACAGGATTGATCTCCAACCACTACCATCTATGTCTGGAATCAACAATATCAAGTCTTGATTCAATAATTACTTGGCAGAGTATGAGAATGATGATGACAGGGTGTGAAAGATGAAAGCTGCTGAGCAGAGGAGGCAGACAAAGGTGAGAAAGGTGAAGGAGGCATGGAGGAAGGTGAAGGAGGTATGCAAGAGAGTGGAGGAGAAGGTGCACACAAGAGTGGAGGTGGAGGTGAAGGTGTGGAGGTGAGTAGAGCAAGCTGCAATAAGGAAAATGAAGAAGGTCTTCAGGAGACAGGTAAGTTCACTGTTCAACAACTCAGAGGGTGACTGATGGAGGTGGAAGAAGCAGGCACAGGCAGGGCCAAGCTTCAGAAAAGGAAAGGAACATAAGGTAGTTCTTGTGGACTGCCAGAGGTGTGAGAAGTGGAGACTTGAGTGCATTCTTGGGCCTGGTAAGTCTACTTCATGCATGGACTGCCATGAAGTGAAGGTGAGATGTGAGAGACTGGGCAAGGAGAAGGCAGAACTGTGGAAGCAAAAGAGGGTGGAGGGGTCAGAGAAGTCAGAGCATGCATAGAAGAAGGCATGGACAGAGGCAGAGGAGAGTGAGTTGGGGTCTGGGGCTGATGAAGCCCTTTTAAAGGTGCTTTGGGAGATCTGGGACATGCTAGTCCATCAAAACTGTGTGTTCAACTGCCAGGAGGTGCTCTTGAGTGCTCTGGTGCAATTGATGGTGAAGAAGGTTTATGGAGAGCCAGAGGGACTGGAGGATGAATGGCAGAGTGAAAAGGTTATAGAGGAGTTGGCTGAGTTGACTAAGGAAGATGCAGAAGCATCAATGGAGGTAGTAAAGTGGGTGGAGGGAGCAGAGGATGGGAAAGTGGAGGATGGAGAGAAGTCTGAGTAGTTGATCCAGTGCCAATCCTGTAAATAGTCATTGTTAAACCCATGCACAACTTGACTGAAATGGAAGGATGACAAGAGAAAGGTTGAAGATGGCCCAGAAAGGGCTTGAGTGAGTCTCAGATTGGAGGGAAAATGTAAGGTGGGGTGAGAAGTGAGGAGTGGTTGGGAAGTGCAGGAGCAGTTTCTATCCCCCTCTTAGGGTTGATGTCCCAGCATCGACAAGGAACAGAAAATGAAGGGAAATTACTAGAGTATGGAGCTACCAGAGGCATTGAAGGGAAATTCTAAGGTCAAGCCCTAAGGGAATAATTCAACCTCAGGCACACAGGAACTGTATAGGCCAAAGAGAAGAAGGGCATGAGGAAAGAAGGGTAATTGTGCCGATGTCTAACTAAGAACCCAGCAGAGATTGAAAGAAGGCAGAGTGTTATGGAGTGTGAGAAGTAACTTTGGAAGGAGAGGATGGAGGAAAAGACAGAGTGGAATGGAGGAAGTCAGGGAGCTGCAGAGTGTGTCAAGCAGCTCTGGGCAGAAATGAAAAGGGATGGAGAATGGGGGTCAATGCTTTCTGGGAAAACTGGATTCCAAGAACTCCAGGTAATCAGATTAGGATTCAGAGTGAGCAGATGTTGGGAATGTCAGGCAGCAGTCAATGAGGTCAGGAGGTGGAGAGCAGGGAAGCAGAAGCACATGAAGCACATGGAGCAACTCTGACAGAGGAGAGACAAAGGTGGGAGGTGATGCCATCAAGTCTGAATGGCTGTGTTTCAAAGTGCTTCAGCTGATTGTGTTAGGATCTGGAGCAGGTGGAGTTTGATAATGTCAGGAGGCAGGTCAGGGAGGTCGGAGTGGAGAGTGGAAATGTGGAGGTGTGAAGGAAAGCAGAATTCAAGGAAATGGCCCTGCAAATGAACAGAAGGATAAGCTCAACTTCTGATGCACAGCAACCAGAGGCCAGGGATGAAGGAATGAGGTAGGGAAGGGGGTGCAAGTGCTGCAAGCAGACATCAGCAGAGGGTGAACTGCAGGTCCAAGGTGAAGTAAGAAGTGATCCAGGGGTGCATGGTGCAACTGGAATGCTGGAAGCATGTGGAGTGGATCAGAGATGATGTTGGAGGTGAGAAAAAAGAGATGGGAAGGAATGCAAGTATCCCATGAAGCAAATGCATGCCAGAGGCCAGATGCAAAGTCTGAGTTTCAAGGGGAACTGAGAAGGGTGGTCATCTGGATGGCTGATTAGGCTGGAGTGAGCTCAGAGCTTGAAACCAGAGATTGGAGTAATGTCAGAGGGGTTGGTATTTGATCTTCAGTTGTCAGGTGAAAGGTGCCACTATAATATCCCTACAATTAATGGATTGTGTGCAGGCGAGTTGGCAGTACTTGACCAAGCATGTGTTTGAAATTCAATGGGAGTATGCATGAGGCATTGGAGGTGGTATCTCTGAGATAAAAGGTAAAATTGAGGAGTTGGACATCAGAGTGTAGAGATCAGGAGTTCAGAGACATCAGAGGGGACATGGGGATGAAAATGCCATCAAGACACCAGAGGGGTTATAAAAGTGTGATGACCATCAGAGAGTTTGAAGGATAGGAGATGGTGTCAGAGTTGTGAGGAGATTGGCATATCTTCAAATGGAGGCAGAGTGGACTGAGGATGACAGTACTGGTTATAAGTAATGAGTGGATGCATTTAGATGGAGTACAGATGAAGTCAGGAAGCAATGCAGCTCCAGAGGGAAGGTTGGATGGTCCACATATCAATCTTTCAGCCAGACAATCCTGGAGGAACTGGAGTTGTATGGAGACATCTCAAGTGATGAAGGTGTTCTGGTTCAGAAGCCTAGATAAAAACTTGAGATTGAAATCTTGATGTGGATCAGGAAGAGTTATAGTCAGAGTAGTGACAGTACAAGTGGAAGCCTGAATATACTGTTAAGACTGGATCTCCTCCACTCAAACTCCAGTTGAAGATTGGAGGCCAAAGGGAATGAATGGCTGGAGATGGGTGGAGGTCTGGAGGGGTAAAGGCTTGACACATGACTTGTGTGTTGCATCTTTGCACTGTCATGGCCTTCTTGGTCAGAGATGCATTGGAGAGAACTGGAGAGAGATAGGAAGAATTGTCTAAGATGATATTCAGGCTAGGGTATCTATGTACAGAAGTCAGAGTATACACTGAGCAACAAAACTGTCCCAATGTTGGACATATTTTGATTGTTGAGTGAATATCTGGTGATCTGTTGATCCTAGACTATCAACCCCAGATATCATTAGAAAGCCCTAATCAAGGGCTATCCAAATACATATACATTCATTAGGTAATTCTTAATATATCAGGAGATACAATCAAATTAATCACAGATACTCATTGGAACAGTTTTGTTGCTGATGTCAAGGGTATCAGAAACCAGTATGTAGTGCATCCTCCTTTGGCTTTGATGACCTCCTAAATCTTCCTGGGCATACTCTCAATCAATTATTGACACTGCTCCATTCCAATCTTCTCCCATTCTGCTTACACTCTCTCCCAAAACACTATCATTTCTGCAGGTGGATCTGAATACTTAGCTAGCCTTCTTTTGAGAAGAAACCATACATAGATGTTCTGTAGGGTTGAGGTTTGGAGACTGAGCTGGCCATACCATAACCTCATATTCATGGTCAGCAAACCACTCCTTGGCTTTCCTGCTAGTATGCTTGGGGTCATTATCTTGTTGAAAGATAACATCATCTAAGGAAAACCCATAATATTGGAGAGTTTGTTGAAACTTATCCTTCAAAATCTGCATATAAAGTTCAGCATCCATCTTACCACCAATTCTGCAAGCCATTCCAACTTCTTCTCAAGTCATACAACCTCATATCATCAATGATCCCTCTTCAAACATTACTGTCTTTTGCACCAACCTATCATTCAACCCCTCTCCTGCCTTTTTCCATGCCCATCTCTTGCTATCTGACCCAATGCGATTGATTTTGATCTCATCTGACCATATAACTTGCTTCCAGTCCTCAGTAGTCCAGTGCTGATGGCTCAAAGCAAAGTCTAATCTTTCTTGCCTATGATGCTTAGAGAGAAGAGGACATTTCTTTTTCACCACAGCCTTCATTCCTGCCTTCCTAATGTGATGACAGATGGTCTGGGAGGAGAGAGGATGGTTTTTGATTTTCTGAAGAGTTTGGATCACCTGAACAGCATTTTCAGCCTTTCCAGTTTCAATGAGACAAATAGCATGTCACATATTAGTAGGAGAAATGATAGATGGATGACCTCCAGAGGACTTTGGTAGGTTTGGACAATGATTTTCAGCTATTCTCTGTATGGTAGACTTGCTAAAGCCAGTAGAAGCAGAGATTTGATGAGTGGATTGACCCATTTCCAAGAAAGCAATGATTTGGTTGATTTGATCAACAGAGAGGGATTTCATGGTGGTGGATGTGAAGAAAGAAGTGATATTTATGTTTGTTTTGGTTATGTTAAAGTTCCTATAGATCACATGATCTAGTGCATATGTAATATCCCACTAAAATATTCAGATTTTATACCTTCAGAAGTCAGCAACAAAACTGTCCCAATGAGTACATGTGATTAATTTGATCATGTCTTCTGATATATCCGGAATTACCTAATAAATGTATATATGTTTGGATAGCCCTTGATTAGGGATTTCTAATGGTACCTGGATCTAATAGTATAGGATCAATAGTTCACCAGATATTTACTCAACAATCAAAATGTATCAAACATTGGAATGGTTTTGTTGCTCAGTGTAGGTGATACATAATGGCTTTGCATGCATGACTGTGTCAGTATTGACAAATGGGATGCTATTGTACTGTTTAGAAGAGAATATGCTCTCATTTGCACTGTAATCGAGATTTAGTAGCCTTGCCAGCAAGTGGTCTTTGAGGACAGGAATGAAATCCTTTGTGTGATCAGGATGAATGATTTGCAGTTGTGAAGGTGGTTATGAACTTACCTTGACAGCTGGGTCTCTACTATTCTTGTGATGAAGTTGAGGCAAGCTGAATATGTTGTCCATCCTCTGTTTGTTGGTCATAAAATGGTAACTGAACAGCAAGGCTTCCAGTCAGTTGTCAGCCTCAGTGTGAATGAACTGTTTCCGTCTGAGAAGAGTCTCACACCTCTCTTTGTTTCCAGACTGGGGTTCAATTGATTTCCTGTTTGAACATCCATAGTACCATTTGATCAGTCTATCCGCTTGTTTACCCCAGTGGTCATATGCTCAGACAATGTCTGTATGGCATTGTGGAGACAAACTTACACCTTGCATTATATATAAATTTGTTGTCCCAGACATCTTGATCATCCTTCCATAATCATCCAGAGCATGAAATTTGTATGTGTTGAGATTGAGAGTCTTGCACATTGATGTTGACATTATGAGCTTTTTACAGACATTCAATTGAATATCAAGAATTCCATTTTCTGCCTTCACACAGCTTCTTCAGGTAACTCCTTCATTTTGAATGTGGCACACATGATTCACTGGAACTGCTGAACTTGCATGCCAAGTAAGCATAAAGCTTTATCTGGTAGTGTGAGAGAGCTGTCTATATGTAGTCTTAATTTGGCCAATGCATGCCATTGTGCCAGTCAGAACAGCAAGGTCTGTACTATAGTGTCATGGATATCAGCTAGTAGTCCATCAAATACTGGAATTGAACACTTCTCAGGCCATTGAATATTATAACTTCCTATGAGGGCAAAACAAGATTTCTTATCTGTAGAACATCCTCAAAGTACCACACTGGCTGCTGAACTGTCTCAGAGACATTGTTGGAGAAGCAGTGAATATGTCTGAAAGGCTGAATCCTTGCAAATCTATTATAGTAATTAATATTTGGCTTGCACTGGTGCAGACAGCACCTACCTTTCATTTAGTGTGTAAAGGTATGAGGGATCAGCTGAATAGATGATATAAAAAAGGTGCTTGAGGACACCCTTTAGAATGCCAAGCTCAAAGTCATATAGTAGATCAACAACCAGTGTGGGGAAAATGTTGAACTGAGTGGCCAAAAGGTGCTTGATAATAGCATTCTATACCAGGCATGAAAATATTAGGTTGTCACTTTTGAGTAAAAAATGAAGGAACCAACCAAAGTGCACACCAGTGACTTGGTCTTCTTATTCTATTTGACCACCATGATTTTCAAAGGCTTATCTAACTGATAGATTGCCTTTCTGGCAACTATGACCACCTCAAGGAAGTGTTCTTGAACTCATGTGATTCTGGCAGCCAGATCAGTGAAGAATCCCAACCAGTGGAAATCCAACTTGGATGTTAGACATTGGAGACAGGGACACAAACCTTGGTCCCTGATGACTATGAGAATTACCCTAGAGGATGTGTGTTAATGAATATCAGGCCTAGGACTCAGAAGACTTACCTTTCTGGACAATCTGCTGAGTAGGTGAATATCTGTAGATACACACACCTCACAATGCTATCAAAACACTTGATCACTGTATGATTCTTGTATGCCTCCACAAAATTGTCATTGAGCAAGATTCTCTAGACTTTATGCATGAGCTTTCACTTACTGTGTGTGAGTAAATCACTGTTGTCCTTTTCATGCAATATATTTGACAGAAATTGGTGGATTGTATGTGAAAGCTACTTCAGTGATGAGCATGCATCACCATTAGCTTACTTGATAATCACTTACTGAAGGTATAAATGCAATTGGTTGACACACTCTATTCTGAGATGTGTTCTAACCATACTTCAAAAGATTTCTGAAGAACAAATATATCTGCCATGGGGATACATGACTGAATTGAGTGAAATGGATGGAATCCAACTGCAGCATGAGGCCTGTGACTACCCTCTCAAGCTTTCAACCATCTGATTGACTTTGGGTTTGAATTTTATCTTCAACTTGATTTCATGCTTTGATTGTGTAATGTTTATCATGCATCTGTTGCTCCACTACAGTGATTGGAAAAATCTAAAAATATTCAGTGATTTGGCAATTGTATTGGTGAGAAAAGGAAATATGGGCCTATCAGAACAGATGAAAGTATTTTGATGATGATTTGCTAAACATGGTGTGGATAACATTTACCAAAGGTCAATGATGTAGATGTTCCATACTGAAGGTGGTATCATTGCCCATTGGTTTTCTTTTCCTAGTAGGAACATCAACGCTGACACTTGTACATTTCCATTTGTCACTCCCAAATGTATCATTACTTGGCAGGCCCTTCTTTACTGAATACATTTGTAAATATGCTGCATGAGTGTCAAATCTAGCCAGATTATTGGCATTGAAGTCCAGTGCTTAAATCACATCTCATACTGTTATGCTTGTCTTGTATAGAGGATGAGCATAGCCTCTAAAGAGGGTCTAGGGTACAACTCTACAAGGACTAAGAATGAGAGTTCAAGGTGAAAAAGGTGTTCTTCTTGCTGTCTCAACAATCCAATCAAACATTGAGGAGAACTGAGGGGTCAGTGATCCAACATCACTAAGAGACAAGGGGTTTAGTGAACAGTGTAGCCTCAAGAGTGCTACAAAGCAGAGAGTCAAGGGATTTCCAATGAGGGACTAAGGGTGGGAATGAGTGATGAGGCTAAAATTCAGTCTATGAAGGGAAGGTCTAGCTTGGGAAATGCATGGAGGAACAATTACAGTTTAAATCATATGATGAGTTCATGGTAGGTTTGAAAGGAATCACTGACAGAGAGAATGGAATCGCATGGAATGTGATGGAAATGGATTGTAAGTCATGATATCATAGTCAGTGACAAAAGAAAATGAACATTCAAGTAGGTCCATGTGTGAGAGTGAGTTAAGTAGCTAAAAGAAAAGATAAGAGAAAAGGATGATTGTAACATGTACAAGTCAAGTGACCTGGAAAGTGGTCTTCTGGTTGTTTCCAGAGATGGCCCACATTATCAAATTCCAGATGAACATATTGTCTCAGAGTCAGAGAGGTTCACAATCAGTAAAGGTTGTATTGGGAGGAGGGGGCACTGACAGTGGATAGTTCTGTGACAATTCTCTAGCAGTGAGGAAGGAGTCTGGATCATGTGTTGGTTGATGTGGATATTCATGGCCAATATCAAATGAGTTGACTTGGATGTGAAGGGAGTCAAATACATGTAAAATAACTTGCCAGACAGTTGACACTAGGGCTGGCAATGCAATGGATGGTACAGGAGGTTTGAGAAGCATGTTGAGGAAGTTGGCATGCATTCTGAAGATACAGGGGCCTAGAGAAACATTGGAGGATGATGAAGGGTCCCCATTTAAACCTTGTTCACATGGTTCTTCATCTATACTATCTAATGATTGAGCTGACCCATTCTAAGACCCAGCTAGGCTAGGCTTACATATTGTTACAGAGTATGTGATTGGTGGGCAGGGGTGGTCCTGCTGAAAGCTTGTTGTGGTAAGGAACTGACTTAGGTGGTCAGCAGTAAACAAGTAACTCACATCACTCAGGGCTCTGTGAGACTTTTCAGATATCTGAAGTATAATATTGAACCTCTCTTGATGCTGAATGCATCCTGCTTGATAAGAAGAACATGATGAGTGGTGTTGGGTGAGCCCTCTGTTGAATGAGAACATGCATGACCATTTATCACCACACTTGTACATAGCAGTTAGTCACAGTAATGCAAAAATAATGAAAAAGAGCTGGCCAAGACAAGGTGCTGATATGCTAATTAGCATGCTACCCCCACACAGCAGGTGGATAGAAGATAACCCTAGCACAATTAATCTGGTAATGAGGGAATTCAGGTTTATAAATACATACATATCCCTCATGAATGTTGTATCACAGATTTATATACATAAGTGGCAATTTCCCATGAGTTCGATCTAAATGTCAGTGAAAGACAAATAAAAAGGGTGCAGTGCCAACCTGTTAGGACCGGATCTCCTCCACTCAAACTCTGGTTGGAGATCAGAGGTCCAGAGGGGTGAAGGCTCAATGCATGACTTATGTGTCATATCTCTGCACTGTCATGGCCTTCTTGGTTGGAGACACATTGGAGAGTCTAGAGAGAGATTGAAAGAAAGAGTCTAAGATGATATTCAGACTAAAATATCTATATACAAAGTTGGAGTATATATAGTCAGAGGAAATTGGAGGCTATGTAGATATAGTAAGTCGGAGTTGGAGAAGTCATATGCTGGAGCTGTGCTATACAGCATTGGATGAAACAGGATGCAAGACTAAACTAAATAGAGAACAAGGGACATATGTAAGGAAATCTAAGATAAGTCTGGAGGAATGGAGGAGCAGAGTTGGTGAAGGATCACCAGAGGTATGTGTGAAGTTAGTCCGGAGGTCAGAGTTGTGTCGATTACACAGGATATGACACAACCACTGGACTGAACTGAGGTAGACAATAAGTCAAGAAGGGTATGAGTGGTAGCTGTCTCTAAGGGATTCTTAAAGACTGTAAAGTGAGAAGGGGAGAGGATCAAGGCACTCCCTACAAGTTAGAGTGAATCCGGAATGTATCCAGTAGTGATGGTTTACCAGAATGAAAGTATCTGATTCTGGACAAGGATAAGGAGCAGGGTAGATGATGAGGATGATAAGGGCAGCAAAAGGGGGAATGTCCTGCAGAAGTTCAGATGGGGGTCTGGTGAGTTGCAAAAGGTGTTCACCATTGTGGAGGGTACAAATTTTATAGTCAGGGCATATCCCTTGACTTTTGACTGATAGATAGTCTACCCA
>JBBPTO010001958.1:0-12832 GCA_038094155.1 Pulveroboletus cf. aberrans
CCTTTATTATTAATGAGTACTGCTGTTGTCCAGGCTGTGACTTAAGAGAAACACCCCAAGTCAAATAACCCCATAATTGAGCTGCAAGGCCCATTGTCTGATAGCAATGACTTTTATATCATAACTTGAACATTTGCATTGCACAATACACTATTCCAGTGACAGACAGTTTTGAATTTATCACTGCCTAAAGTCATTGACACACCACAAGCATTGGCCAAATTAAATAAGTGTTACAGGCTTTTGAATGTTTACCTCACATTGCAAAAAAGGAACTTTTTGTACTAAGATCAGCCTGTCACACTGTCATATCCTGGAATTCAACTGAGTCAACTCTGACCTCTGGAACCCATTCTGACCCCCTATGCCTCCTCTGCCCCTCCAGTCATGTCCCCATGACAACTCCAGAATGCTCCCTTTGAGTATTCCAGTGTGTTCCCTCAGACCTCTTATGTTAGTTTCTATTTAGTCTTAGCCTTGCTTCTGTCTTTTGTCCAATCATGTGCAGCACAGCTCCAGCAAACTGCACTACCAGTGCACAGCCCAGCTCTGGTTATGATTTCTCCAACCTTCATCTTACTTATCTACAAACCCTCCATTACTAATTCATTATTTCCCTGACTATATATACTTCAACTTTGTTTGTGGATACTTCAGCCTGAATATTGACTTAGACAATCTCTTGTCTCATTCCAGACTTCCTCTGTTGCATCACCAACAAAGAAGGCCATGACAGTGCATTGGCATGACACATAAGTCCTGCACTGAGCCTTCACCCCTCTAAAATACACCCCTTCAGATTTTAGTCCAACTCTGGCACAATTTCATTCTAGAGTTGCACAACTTCCCTCTTTGACCTCCAATCTCTGACTGGAGTTCAACAGAAGGACCTTGAGTCTCAATGCATACACTTATCACATACAGGAACTGAATATCTGTTTACAAGCATGTGCAGACCAAGGGTGATTGATTACCAGCCAAACACAAGAACAACCCACAAAGATGATCTTATTGAAGATTCTAGCAAAGACAGTAAGGATGCAATGCATATTTAGCTGATGTACACCCACAATTTGGTTACAATGGATGTGAAATGACCTGAAGCTACCCATTTGCTTGTAGAAACTGGCAGAAAAAAACAATTACAATGGAAAATGTATATCATAACAGGTATATATCTACTGCAATTGTATGCCGTGACCAGCCAGCTATTCCTTATGAGTTCATCAACACCACACATAAACTGAATTTTAGATATGGATATCCATCAGCAAGAATCAGAAAACCTACAATGACAATAAGATAGCAAGTACCATTTGGTGAACATACATATGCTCACATTGATCAATCCTGTCAACTTGTATGGAACAATTACAACAGTGCATATTTAATGATATGACTCAGCACCACTTAAGACTCTACATAGTTGTGGTTTAACCTAGATATTCATGAGAATACTCTAAGGATTGCATGTGAAAAAGGCATACTGTGGAAGAATGGATGGTCATATATGAACAGAGATAAGGGTAGAAGACAATGTCAGGGTAATGGGAGATGCATGAAAGGCATAGAAATGTCCTAGAAAGGCATACAGTGACATATGGATTGAATGGAAAGGGTTTGTATAACTTGTGGAGATTTTTAGGGATAAAATACAAAGTTCTGGTTGGATTCTCATGCTTTTTGTACAACACTTTCTGATTCTAGCTACAGTTATGTACATGACTGGGTATAAGTAAATTATGTTGTAGTGGTACATAGTGCTGAGTGGTGAAAGTTGTGGATGAAGGAAAAAAAAACTCACCTAATTCCATGAGTGGGTTGATAGTGTGAACTGAACTCAGCCTAGCAGGGTTGATAATATAAATTGAACTCAGTCCAAGACTGCAGGAACTGCTAGGCTGAGTTCAGTTCACATTATCAACCCACTCACAGGATTATAGAAGTCTTTTCCCTTCATCCACAACCATCACCATACTGATTATTATATGTAGGATGTAAGATTGAACTTAAAATTGGACTATATGCCAATGATATATGGTCTATGTGGATTGTTGCAACAAGATAATCCTATGTACATTCAAGGTGGCCTGCATGCCTCCTTGGGACACCATTACAATTTACTGAACTTGTTGATACATTGATCACAGCTTTTCAAAATCCAGTATTTTGATACATAATGGAGTTAATTCAATGTTCATACCACCACACCATTACCTTGGTATGCATTATTGGCTGCCCTGTTGAAGCATTGCTGATATGTTTACTTCAGACCTGTGCAATCCCTCATGGCCAAACTTCACTTAAAGGTCACATCTGCTATGTTTTTCAAGCCCATTTTCAGCCTTCTCAAATCATTTGCTCTTGGCCAGATAATGTTGACAAGGTTCTTTCAGTTACTGAAACTTTCATTAGCTGAAATTGTACAGAGTTCATACCAGAGGACTGGCTTGATGTGGTTGGTATCATCATGTGCAAAGGCCAGGATGGACTTGAGAGGATCAAAACAATGATTTAATGTCACACTCCTCATCCTACCAGTTCATTCTCATAATTTAGAGCTGACCATGTTCTCTGACATGATAATGCAGGCAATTAGCTGGTGAATTTAGTATTGTAAATGCCTCAGAATTCTGGTATTTCATATTGGGCATCACCTTGTATTACACATTCTGTGCTAATTGCATGCAATCCATGATTAGATTTTAGTTCACAAAAGTATGCTGTAGTACAAGTAATGTCCAAAGTCTGTTAGCTCATGACACTTGCAATAGATGCTATATCATTGCATTGTGACCCTGCTGTGTGGAAGCTAGTATGCAATTGGGAAGCAGGAATTTTTGAATTTCCCAAGCTTCTTCAAAAACTGGAGGAGACATTTGGTGATTCCTTTGTTGAGCAAGAATGGTCCAGGATTTTCAATGCAGTTTTTACTGCCTTCACACCAGATAGTTAGTGACAATGATAATTCGATTTTCACTAGAGGTGGAGTTTCCTGCCTGATCAGGGTAGTCATTGAAGCTATAGCTTCTTTTGGTGTCATTTTTAGTATGGACACTTTACTCACACCTCCAGCCCCCATCTGCCACCACCATTCCAATAATTAGTTGGGGCCCTGCAAACATCAGCATGTAGGATCTATATCTGCTGACATTGTTGTGGAAGATGATGATGTGAAATAGGAAGACACGAAGGATGACAAAGTACCAATTATTCTATCTACTTAAAAAGTTTGCCCTGCTGGTCATGCATCTTATGCTAATTGCCTCCACCTGTTACAATTGATTGATTTGACATCCTTCCATCTACTCCATGTATTTCTAACACTTTAAATTCTATGCTCGACTCTATGGTTGATGTTGGACATATGCTCGAGCGCAGCTTATGTAAGCTTACCTTAACAGTATAAACTCTAACCATAAACCCTAGACCCTCATCTATGATCCACCCCATGTATTACTCACTGTATTCATGTATGATCATTCATTCTTTCACATCCTTGAACATCATACATGTACAGGGCTGTGCTATGTTTCATATGATCACACATTCATTGGATACATGCCTATACCTTGTAACTTCCACCTGTTATAATATACCCCTGTTTCTTTTCTCTTCATGTGTCTTCACTTACATTTGCTTGGATGTCAGTCTCAATCAGGTCATTCATTTCATTTCATTGCTGATTATGATACCTTCTATTGTATTCCATACAATTCCACTTGCCTCATCAGCACTCCTCCCACACCTGCCCTAAATACTAGTATGCTTATGTATACCTCACCATTCCCTCATCTATTTTTCCAAGCTAGACCTTTCTTTTGTATATATCAATACACCAGGACTTGCTCATCTCTTGAACTCCCCTGATCTCCCTTAACTCTTGGGGACATCATTGCACTTTTTAGGCAATACTGTTCAGTGAACCCTCTTGAACCTCAGTGACATTAGATCATTGAATCAAACAAGGAAAATACCTTGTTGGATTTGAACCCTTGAAACCTCACCCTTGTTTAATGGCTTGCCCCATTCACCTCAAATTCTTGACTCTAAATCCAACTAAGGGCTCCACCTTGTCCTCTATCCAAGGCAAGCACAACAACACCAGTTTACTATGATCCTGTTGGCTTGCAGGAAATACAACAGTGTTATGTGAGGATTCATTGAAATAATTAACCAGAAGTAACCTCATATGTGGTCTATACTAAATCAAGTGAATGCCAGATTTATCTTTGTAAGATTGATGAGAGAATGAGCCATGAAGGAGTAGTTGTAAATGAATATTATGTAGAAGTTGATGGATCTGTGGAAGGACTGGACATATTTGAATTTGGTGAAAGTGTGCCAGGAGGTGTTACCATCTTACTTGACAAAAGTCATGGCAATCTGTTCTGGTTTTACAATTATATCAAGGTATTCTACTTCTTTAGCAGCAAAGGTACAGTTTTAGAGTTTTAGATGAAGGACATGCTTAGTCCTTTCTTCATGGATTGTGAGGTCAGGGAAGAAGATGAGAAAGCTATCCACATAGACAATAAGCCACCTTTCTGTAATCATGTCTCTGAAAAAATTGTTTGTGAACTGTTGGAACATGGTGGGAGAGTTCATGAGATAAAAGAACATGACAAGAGGCTCAAAGAAGCTTTTTTAGGTGACAAAGGCAGCCTTTCACTAGTCACTGTCTTTGATGTAAAAATTGATCTCCTCCCATCATATGTTGAACTTTGTACAGACCTTAGTACCTTTCAGTTTATTGATGAAGTCAGAGATTAGAGGGAGGGTATAGGCATTTCAGATGATATGTTTATTCAGGTACCTGCAGTTCTGACAGTAGTAGAGTTTTCCATCTTTCTTTTTGATGAAGCAGAAAGCAGCTTAGAGGGTGTTTGAAAGACAGATCTTTCTGCATCAAAGTTTTCTTGAATGAAATCCTCAGTGGCATTTTGTTCTTCTGAGGACAGTGTATAGACTTTTTACATTTTTGAGATAAAAGAGTCATTGATATGAATTTCATGGTCATAGGAATGGAAAAGGGTGGCATGATAAGAGGCTTCCTTTGTGAAGATCTCAGCAATGTAAGAAGCCATTGCTCCTTATGTTCATATCTGATCAGTCTATGTCCTAGATCATCTCAAGTTCCTCTCAAGCATGCAGTCAATCCATATTCTATCCATGTTAATCTGGGTCTGGTCCACCTCTTATCATATGTATCCAGTCAGTCTGAGTTCAGTTTACCTTTCTTTTCTTTGAAGTATGTATTGCCCCTTTGATTGTCCTGCTATCAGATATGGTACAACAGTAACCATATTTGTATTTCTAATAACCAATGATCTACCTTTTTCTGACAATAGAATAATGGACATTATTTTTACTTATGGATATCTTATGTCATGAATAGACTAGCTATCAGCCACAAATCTTGAGATATCCTCAGACTACAAAATTTGTAACCCCTCAAATTGTAACTGCCTTTTTTCAACTTGTTAGATTCCTGTCTGAACTTCTGCTTAAGGTTCTTCCTTCCTCATCTTCACAATCCTTATTATTTCTCTTGTCTCTGGTCCTCATCCTCAATCAGATTCTCTCAATTTAGTCAACCATCACTATCAGATACACACCAGATATGTACTGGATACATACTGGATTGCTCTCAGACTCACCAGAAGTGACTTCATCCTATTTCCTCCTCACTTTTCAACTGTTTTAGTGTTGAGTACTACTTATGTCCTTCCTACTTTTCTGTCTATCTTAGACTAGTCCAGTGGTTGGCACATTACTCATTTTATCTGTCTTTCAGTGAACTCAGCATATTCAGAGAGAGTTACTTTGAGTTCATCTTTGTTGGCTGCAGCAGCAAGTGCAGTTGTGGTGGTAACTTTGCTTATGAACTTAGCATGGACTGGGAATTCAAGGGAACAAAACAGTAGCTGAGACAGGTGATCTGATGAATGATAGCACATTCCTTGATGGAAGAGAAAAAGTATGATTTGCTTTCTTTCTGGAGATAGTTGAAGATTAGGGCATCATGAACTCAATGATCCATAATGTGGCATGAAATTTAATCTGAATAATAGGAATTGTGTCACTTGATGTTTGTGACATAGACAAGATATAAGTATTTTAACTTGTCAAGGTATTCAAAAATGGTGAGGATATATCTAGACCAGTTAATGAGCAGGTTGACCACCTTGAGCCATGGCAATTCTGAAATGACATTATATTATTCATAATCCATGACAAAAGAGGACCTTTTTGATGATCTCCTCAATGTTGATGAAGAGGATGGTGAAGAAGGATACTTTTCATCTTTACTTCATGAAGAGATCAAAATTGCAGACAAAGATGGGTTGTTCAGGTCAAAAGATAGAGTGCTTGTTCTTTCAAATCAATTCCCAGTCAATGTAGCTGATGTCTGCATCACTATCAGTGAGGGTGTGTGTTTCAATGGTTTTCAAGGTGTGTGTAGATACAACAAGTTCAACAGGGATTAGCATAGATTTCATCATGTTATAGGAGCACACACTGGCACAAAGAAGCATTATGTCAACCAAGGCCACTGTTTTAAAAATCGTTGAAAAAAAAGGTGGTCACCTTTTCAACCACTTCTTTATCATCATTGTCCTCATACTCTTTTAGTATGGGAAGATCATTGTTGTCCTTTTTGGCCACTTTCTTGACTAAAGGCTTTGAGGTTCCACAAGTTGGGCATTTATTGCTCATGTTCCCACATTTATTGCATCAGAAACAGAGTCCTTTCTTTCTGCAACGTTCTCTTTCTTCTGCAATAATTTTCAGTGTTTTGAAATCAATAATATCAATGTCCATGGCATCAGGATCACAGGTGGGTTTCAAGGACAAGAGAAATTGGAAGAAAAGAAGGTGTTTACCTTTTCTTTTCTAGCTTTAGTGATAAAGTTCACTCTCTTCCATTGTTTCTGGAGGAAGACAGCATAGAAGTACCATTCATTGATTAACACAGAAACTTTCTCCATGGACAAGATCCTGAAGATATGAGAAGGTGCAATGAGAATTTGATAGAAGGAGATCAGAATGCCATCATCAGCCAAGATTGAGAAGAAATAGGCTTGAAATTCAGCATTGAAAGATGTTAGGCATTTATTGTTCTTTTTTTCTTGTTTATGCAGAGGAAGGTGTGCCAGGTGTGAACATCAGCTATCTCATCTTCTCAAATAAAGACTTTTTGAATTCTCCTGGAAGTTGAAATGCTTGCTAATCCTTTGTCTGTGACCAACTTCTTTCTGAAGATTTTGACACAGACTTTAATAGACTCTTTGACTATGAAAAAAAGTGATGCAACTCAAAACCACTTAAGTCTCTGGGCTACTTTAACTAGGCAAGAGAGGAAAAATGAGTCAATGCCATAGGTGCTGAGAAAAACACAAAGAGGACAAGACTTCCCTCTGATAGTTGCATTCTTGTCCTTTATATACTATTCTACATGTACATTGTACATATTGTGTTATAATCTAGATGTACACAAGAATTTCATAAGAACTGTGTGTGAAACAACCATGGTGTGAAAGAATGTACAATCATATATGAATACAGGTAAGTGTATGGGATGGTGTCATTGTCATGGGTAATACATGAAAGACATAAGAATGTTCTATAAAGGTATGGAATGCATATAATGACATACTGTGTTCATGAAAAGGGTTTGCAGACTTGTAAAAAGTTTGAAAGATAAAATACAAAGGTCTGGTCAGGTTCTCATGCTTTCAGTGCTTTCATTGTTTCAAGCATTCTAACTGTAATCAGAAGTGTCAGATGGGTATGGAAGTGACTGTAACAGAGAAGGTGAAGGTGACTTTTCAGTCCTCAGTGTTGTACATCTTAGAGTTGACAGGAATATAGACACAGACTGTATCACTCCATTTCTAATCACTGACAATAGTGCCATAAATGATTTGGGTGAGTTACATTTGAGCTCAAGGACATGGCAAATATGAGGAATTTCAGTAAATCTGGTGAATGAAAGATTCTACCAGTCTGCTACACAGATTTAGGCAATGGGAAAGTTAGCATCTGAGAAATAGATGCAGAGCAGAAGAGACAGTGGACTAGATCACTGGCAGTATCAATTTCTTTCTCAGTGGAAAGATTTCATGAAGGTGTAGTTGTGGTTAGAGGATACAGAGTCAGGAGATATTCTGAGGATAAACTACCAGTGGATCTCAATGGAAGGTCAAGAGAGAATGTTTTCTGATCAGGCAATAGCCAGTTCAAAGAGAAGCTAGATCTTTTGTTACACTTGCCTTGGATGGAAGGCAAATGTAGCCCTTAGTCAGGTCTAGGGTCAAGAAAATGAAGCACATGGGATTTGGGTTCAATAAGGACAAAGAGTCAAGGGTTCATATTATGATACATTCTTTTTCTTCTCATTTTTCACTATCTTCCCACTACTTTCTTTGACTGTCTCACACTCAGATTGGGGTCATGTGACCAAAGGCTATATATCACATAACATCAGATCACATGACTTGAGGTCTCATGGTCAGTCATATGGGCTGGACAGTTACATGCCATTCCAGAAGAGTCTATGACCTTCTATGGAGTCTGGCTTGTCATGGTTCTGTGACATTCCATGACCTTTTAGAGTGTTCTTCTGTTGTGACTCATTATGACATCTTATAACAAATTCAAGGGCTTCTATTAATAACTCAGTGGCTTCTATTGGCTGGCTCTGAAGTGGCTGACTGAGCACACTTCAAATACAATGCTTCTATTGGCCAGCCCTAGAGAAAGCTGACAGATTAGAAGTGTCTGAATGTTCTATGACATTATATGACCTTCCATGGTTGCTATACATGGATGATAGGACACAAACATAACTGAACACTACCTATACTATATAAACCACCCAATAGACAGCCCAAAACTCCAGATAAGTTCTTGTGGTATTCTCAATCACAATCCCTTGTCCACTATCCTAGACCTCTACTAGTCTCTTTGCTAGCACACTGTATAATGCCCCATCTAGCTTGTCTAGTTATTGGTGCATTCTCTCTTGTGTTTAGTGTGAGCTGGTGATTCCTGTATAGGTAGCTGGTTGGCTTCAGTTCAAGATGAATAAGATGCTCTCCTTGTTCAACCTAGTATTCAAATATTACTAGATTTAAGGGGATTCACTAAAATGATGTTATCTCAGAAGCATAATAATATTTTAGAAAACAGAAGTTCAAGAGATTTTAAGGGTGAGCAGACCTAATGTATTTGTGATACATGCAAGGAAGGTCTAGCTTGTGAAAATACAAGGCAAGAGGGACAAGCATATATAAGTACAGTTAGATCTAGGACAAGCACAAAATTAAATCACTGATAAAGCAAATGAACACATATGGAATGTGTTGAGATGGTGTCTGAGTCAGCACTGAAAAGAAAAGACTTTTCAAATTGAAACTAACATCCACACACATGTAAATTATTCAAAGGAAGTTGTAACAGTGTGTAAATGACTTCTCCACACTCATGTCCATACTCATATCCTTTGTATGGTTATGAAAGCTGTGAATGTGAATATGTATCTCTTGTTGCATACATAGTTATAGTCATCTACTGCTGGCATGTTTCCCCCTCCACTATGCTCACTCTTATCAACCCTCCTTCTCTGCTCCTCTTCATTAATTTTTTCTCTTTTACACTCTTCTTCATCAATATACAGTGGCTCAAAAAAGTGTCTCAATGTTGGTGCATTTTGAAGAGATTGGTGAATTGCCAGTGATAGAGACCAAACAAGGCCAAAAACTGCAGGAGCAGAGGTAGTACCCACTCTGGGCTTTCTAACCCCACTTGGATTATATGATTCGGTTGTCATGCAATTGAGCTATGCCCATTTTAAGATGACATGTCATTGGAACACTTATTTGAGCATCATGCTGTAATTTATTATTTAGTAAATAACATAAGAATATGACAGTTTCTGATGGATGCTATGCCTTGACCCTAATTAATGATGTAAATGACATAATTCTGAGATGTATAAATAATACACAACCCACTCAGATAACCAACATCATTATGAAGTCCATTCCCACCTCTGTTAAAGCCAATATCCTCTTTCTGTCTGAATCTGGTCTCTTTATTTATCAAATCTCCTCTCTAACTGGTCTGGAAAAGTCTGTGGTGGCTAGAGTCATTAAAGAATACCTTCCAAAGAAGGAAAACATCAAGCTAGGACATCCTTTTAACCTTTTCTCTACTAATAAAAGGAGGATTGTCTCTAGTATTACCACTGGGAAGGTTGAAAATGCTGTTCAAGCCACCCATCTTATCAATTCTGCCCTCTTCCCTCCTATCTCATCCCAAACTGTTTGGAATGCTCTCAAGTCTGCTTCTTTGAATGCTGTGGTCAAGAAGAAGAAACCTTTCTTATCTGTCAAACATAGAAAACAGAGGCTAGCCTTTGCTCTCAAGTATCAAAACTGGACTATAGAGGACTGGAATAGATTCATTTGATCAGATGAAACCAAGCTCAACAGGATTGTGTCAGATGGAAGGAAGTATGAAAAATTGCAGGTAAACCTTTACAGGATGATGAGGTTCAGGAAACAGTGAAGTTTGGAGGAGGTTCTTTAATGGTTTGGGAATGTATGGGCTGGAATGGTGTTGGGATCTTGGCAGAGGTAGAGAGAAAGATGAATGCTGAGCAGTATGTCTCCATTTTGGAGAATAATAAGCTTCCTAGCATGGAATGCTCTGGCATTCCTGAGAAAGACATTATCTTTCAATGGTATAATGACCCCAAGCACTCCTCCAGAAAAGCTTAGGAATGGCTGGAATTTCATGGGATCGAGCTTCTAGATTGGCCAACACAATCTCTGGACCTTAGCCCTATTGAACATGTCTGGCAAATTTTGAAACAAAAGCTCAACAGCTATCCAAGACTAGCTAGAGGAGTATGGGAACTTTGAGAGAGGATTGTAGTGGAGTGGGGCAAGCTTAAGGCTGAGGAGTGTCAAAGGTTAATAGAAAGCATGCCTAGAAGGCTAGAGGCAGTGATTAAGACCAAAGGAGGACACACTAAATACTAAAAGTATAGAATTGAGATGATGCTCAAATAAGTGTTCCAATGACATGTCATCTTAAAATGGGCATAGCTTAATGGCATGACAACCAAATCACATGATCCAAGTGGGGTTAGGAAGCCCAGAGAAAGTACTACCTTCTCTGCTGCAAGTATTTAGCCCTTTTTAGTTTTTTTTTCACTGGCAAATAACCAATCTTTTCAAATTTTACCAACATTGGAACACTTTTTTGAGCCACTGTATATAAGTAGCATGGTTATCTATAGTCATATGCTTATAAAAGCAAACATTGACTATATTTACCAGTTTCAAAGCTTCAGATAAAAACCTTACCATAGTATTAACATGAAAAACTTGTGAATATTTCAGTGGCATTATGCAATTTACTGCTCTGGCAAAATGCTGAATTGGAACCACTTGAGTTATTTACCATTTAGAATCTCTAATGGAGGAAAAACACTATGTGACTCCAAAATCTTGAACTCTGGGCATACAAGGGTTGATGCAACTATGAATGGTATGATAATGTCTGTATACTCTCCAATGTGTCCTCTACTCTTAAAGAGCTTCCTCATTTCAAAGATATCAATTACAAGCATTGGCCTTAAAAGATAGTTTTATACCTTATTTTCAAGGTCTTGGCAGACTATAATCGACTGTACTTACCTTGCCAATGTTTCTAACTATTTTACTGATACTGATATAGTCATTTGAAAGACCCTGTATAAGCAGAATGCCTGAGACAACAACAATGATAAGGCATTGGATACCATCATTCTCTGAATTGAGGTAAATCTTATTACTTATGTTCAAAAATATGATACAGCCTCCACTCTCTAATCTGCCCTCAAAGCAGCATACAATCTTCCTTTTGTTACCTCTACTTTCACAAAGTTCAAAGTGATAATTTCATCATTCCAGATGATAATCATTCTGCTTAAACCTTTGCCTAACTCAACACCCTCTTTGCCAACCTTGAAGCTTTAATTCAACCTTATTTCAGAAAAGATTCAAGTTATATTTGTCCTTCATAGTATGAAAGCCAAGCACTACAAAATCTCTCTTCCTGAAATCATGAAATTCATGCACATTTATGCCACTGCTCAGCAGCAACACTAGAAACAACAACATAACAACTGGTTGTACATGTAGATTTTAGGTATTGCACTTGGTCTCATGGTATACACATGCAGAACCCTGAACACATTTAACTTGCAAAACTGGTCCCATTGATTGACTATGGTCAGTCTGCATGTAGTGTGGATAGATTCTCTATCTGATCACATTGAAGAGCTTTCAATGGCAAGACACATAATGATGATACTTTTGCTGGAATGTATATTTAAAGAGAAGCATGATGAATGGCAAGGCTTTTCCAGGCCCTGCGCCTGCAATCACTATTCTGTTTATGTCCAGTATCAATGCTGCAGTGGTGTCAAGTTCCCATGGGTATGGTGGCTTGTCAAATTTGTACTGAACAAATTGCTGTCTAACTTTCAAGGAGTCACAATGATACTTCCAAATGGCATCACATCACATCACAAAGAGACAGTCTGATGTTCCAGAGGCCATGTAGATCTGGGTATAGAAGCTTTTCACACAAGGACAAAGGAGATTAGGCAACCAGATATGGTGCTTCTGATATGAAATTATTTATTTTGCTCACATGCAAAAAAAGAGTATGAGGTGGAAGGTTCACCTTACAATTGTAGGGGTACTCATTGGAATTTGGTCATTCCCATGTGTCCCTCATTGGACATTGTTTCCAATGTGGACCAGTCTCTCAC
>JBBPTO010001959.1:0-12830 GCA_038094155.1 Pulveroboletus cf. aberrans
ACATATCGCGGCCCCCCCTCTCTGGCGCAGACGCCGAAGACATAACGAACCGGACTCGGCTCATTTCGAATTCCGCAGCTAACCTCGTCCTTCTGTTGTCTTTCAATCAGTACGGTGGTCTCTTGTTTAATCAGTGTCTACTTCCTGTGACTCATCTTTCTGGTGGAAAACCTATTTGTGTCCGCAGAATCTCCAGCCATCAGATTGATTGCAGAGCGGAAAAGTGTCATGTCGCTGTCGCCATGTGGCGTAGTATTTCCATTATTCGAGCCACTCATCATCATGAGCAGCCTGAGTGACCCTTCGTCAGCGACAAAAAACTGGGCTGTCCTTACGTATCTTGCATATAAATGTATCTGCTAACGGATCAAGATTTTCTTCCTTCTTGCGCCTACACGTCGAACTTTTCAGGTTACCCTCTTCGTACCAGTAGGCCACTCGTTGTGTCCTCTGGGCCCATTCCCGATGCACTGCATTTGGTGCCCTGCAGTCATAGCAATATAACGTTTATCTACTCCCTCACTTCCTGGGACGAACGCTGCCAAAAGGAAGTGGTACAAATGGGACGCGTCACGTGGACCATCGTTTGTATCCCTGTCGAGTTCCACAACGCGACGGCCCCTCACGCGAGGTCGCGCACCCATTGACTCTCTTTGATGACAAGGTGGGAGTCCTCCCCCGAGTATGCCCGGTGTGATATTGAGGGTGCAGAGGGCCGCGTTCTAGTGGCCGCCGCACTTTTATTTATTACGGGTTCTCAGTGCCAGTGGCATGCTGCCGATCCGCAAACTGGCTGGCAGCAAGGACGGGCCCGGGATAGCACGGGTTGACGACGAATCAGAGTCTGAGTGCATGAAAAAGCAGAGCACGCACGTTACTTCACAAGACCGCTCTGCAGATCCTGAGAGACAGCAAACTGGTGGCCCTCCGACTCGGTGGCCTCCCTAAAAAGACGACATGCGTCCGTTCTCTTTGCAGACTGATTTTTCGTTTTCCGTTTGATACTACGGTCGACGAGCATCAGCACGACAATGACGACGAGTTTGCAAACGTCTAGCCGCCAACGCACCAGCAAGCCTGTATCTGAATCGTCCACGATTTCAGACCCAGCTTCTACATTGACCGTGACACTGACAATGGCTCCGCATCCCGAGTCGACCTCAGTGCCCACCCGACCATGGGCAGCAGCATGCGCACATCGACTGCGTGTCACCCCCATCCAAAAACGCCCCGCGGAGCAGTCTTTTTTGGGGGCAGACCCGTCCTGCTTGTCGTACTCGAGCCGTTCCTTTCTCAAGTCACGTTAGACTTCTCACTGTCGCCAGCTTTGGCTGGCGATGCGATCAACAATCACTTCCAGACACCCAGCAAAGTCAACAAGGTAATGATTTCGCATATCGATAATTAAGTGTCAAAGGAGCGTGTGGCGGTCGTCTACACGTACAGTAAGTTGTAAAGGTGCAAAAGGGGGGTGACGCTATGACCATCAAGGTCTTCCATGCGAGTGGCTACAGTCCTGATGAATACAACGTGATTGCCCGAGTCCGGTCACCCACACCGACGAACAGACTACAACGGCTGGGAGGAGAGACCAAAGAGAAACCGTCCGTGTTAAAAACGTGAAGATCCATGCGAACGAAATTGATTACGACAAGCCGGGTCGCGAATGGAAAGGGAATGGGACAGCATGGGAAACTTGCGTGGAAACGGAAAATGAGTGTGTGCGTGACGAAGACGATGGTCGAATGGTAAAAATGGAAAGGGGGATCGCAAATGATGAGAAGATGATCTGTTAAAAAGGTCCAGCTCAGCCCAAGGTCATCGAACGAGGAAGGGGCGCCTACATCTGGGCGGTTCATACGATGACGCAGCCCATCATGTAATTTCTCGAAGGGCAGTCCTCGTCGACTAGAACTTGTGACTCGGTAGAATCTGGTTCAGCAGAGAGAGTATCATATATGCTGAACGAGGAGAAGGAATCCATTGCAAGATGTGATGGGAGAATGTATCGCAGTGGGGAGAGATGTATCGCGGTGGAGAGAGGTGTGTCGCAGTGCAGTCGAAAGAGCTCTGTAGAGGTGAAGACGACTGGCGTGTTTAGTGGGTTGTGAGGGAGGGCCGACCCACATGTATTTATGCCCTTGCTTGGCCCTCAACGACGGTCAGGAAAGACAATTGAGAAGCATTGACATTTGACAATTAACCACGATCCGTCTCATGAAGAAGACATACCGATGTGGTCGGAACCAGTCAGATCGCGTTGCTTATTGTGTTGGGTGATCTAAACCGGTCTCAAATGAGGCTTCTCGCCGTCTCAATGAAGACACGTGGATATCCCGGTCGTCATATATACCACCCTGGTCTCCATTTGCAAGAACAAAAAGAGCGTTACTGAGATATAGGCGCTGGAGTATGGGCCAACTTCAACCCGGGAGTGCTCACGTTGTGGTCCTGCACAGGGAAGGTGAATACCATCTAGGTCCATCGCGACACGCGCCCTACGAGACAAAAGACGACAACGCAATAAGACCGCACCCGGGGGAAACCAACAAGGGAGTATTCCTGATCACTGATTCACGTCGTGGGCCGCGCTGGCCTTCCCATCCTTTTGTCCTGGCCACGTTGATATGAAGTGGTCTAATTGTCTCGGAACAAGTCGACCCGCACAGCCACGCGGTGATGTCGCCGTCTTTCCCCGAACACTACGCTTACCAATCATCTCAACATGGTGGCGCACAGGTGGCAAGCTGGTCATCTCTGTCCCACAATAGAGCCATCCGGGTGGCCGATGGGATGTGTGCCTCACTTCTACCGATCTTTCTGACCTGGATCTAGTTCCGTCTCCGCAGCTCAAGCCGCAGTTTCGCAACTTACTCCGATTTGAAATGGATGCTCTAGTGAAGGCACATGTCTCAAATCAACATTCTACGGTGAGTCATTTGACCGAGAAACAAAGGGGAAAAACTAGGCGCAGTCGGATATGGTCCCAGAGCAGGGGATGGCTCCAACTTTGGTATAGTTCAATTTCCATGACGAGGGTGTGCCGTGCCTGTGTATAGCGACCTGATTGTACGACCAAGTGATCCTCGGGTACATAGGTAAGCTGATGCGGCGGCAGTTCCTGCGAGTGTAACCATGACATCATTGCTACCACCCCGACCAGGACAACACATTTTGACCTCGTGCGAGTCTTATTCCAATCACTCAGAAACGAAGGGAGTAAGTCTGCACCTAGTAATGTATATTTGGAAGTTCCGGGACGGAGAAGTATTCCAGCGGTAAAGGTTGTAAACACGATGGTAATCGATACACGGAAGGGGATATACAAACAAGGTACGTGAAGACGTTCCTAGCGCTGGTAAAAGAAGATGAAAAAAAATCGTAGAGCTTGTCAGCTATTGGATATGTGGTGGTCATGACGGGTTATTGACATTATTGTTTCAGTTGCGTGGGATGCCCCAGCCTCAGCGTATACTGTATCGTCCAACGGCTGACTCGTAGTATTGATAGTACTAGTACCTGGATGGGGCCGAGGCTCCACTTTGTTCCCCCTCTGGGGATGGAATTATCACAGATGGTTCCATGGGTTCTCTGTGCGACCAACGGGCTTCGACATACTTGGGTGGTCTGTCGAGATTGTCATACGCAGGAAGAATGTCCTTTCCATCCCCATCCTCTCCAGCTGGGCCGAGCCTGCGGCCCTCTGCGTCAACGTCCGCAGCGCGGACCCTGCGATTGGAAAAATACGCGGCTGGAAGGGGGGCTAGATGTACGCCTCGGCCGCGCTGGGCAGAGTCATAATTATGACCGCTCGGCGGTCTGGGGTCGTAAGGATATTGGGAAGTGGACCTGAAGCGGAAGAAGTCCGATAGCGCCCGATTGCGCCTTCTTAGAACGACGAGCCTGCATACGTCCTGACATCAAATCTGTGTGAGGGTGGTGCCAAGTAAGGCGTACCTGAGCATGACGAAAGCCACCAGGATCGCGACCGCAGCAATGAAGTAACCATGTTGGGCCAGAGACTGCAAGATCGGTCAACTGGGCGCAAAGTCTCGAGACAGGGGGAGCCTACCTGTGAACTTTGGTCGGTCGAGCCCAACGACCTTGCGCCAACCCTTTGGATGGCTGTCATAGTGGGTGTCCGAGAAGGGGACGTCCGTTGAACGCCTGCGGGGAAGCACCGCCACCGAAGCCACGATGCAAATAAGAACCAACAGGAGATGAAGGCAAGGACGATGACCTCCTCGTCGCCGCTGTCGACAGCGAGCAGGCTCAGTCCGGGCGCAGCAGCCATGGCTGGCTCAAGACTCTTCCCAAAGTCTTCAACAGCCTCCAACGTCTTGTCTCCAACTTTTTCTAGCCAGATAAGTTCAGGAGACCCTGTCCGGGCTTCGGTTGCACATCTCCTAGTCCGCGCCTATACCCTTCCTTGTTCCACAGCTGCACATGCCTTCTCTCAGCTCGTGCAGCCCACCGCGCGATTCCAGCTGGCTCTTGACGCGTTGTTGCCTCTTCTCAATTCATCGGTCGAAGTTAGTATGCTTGTTCGCACCCATCGTTCGCGCCTCATATTCACTACTACGTCACTTGCTCCCTGACTCCAGCTCGCTCAACGCATTCTCGTTTCCTTCATCTTACATTCAATGTACGCTCCTTATCCGATTTCCCTCAACCCGTTCAAGTCTGCTCTCTATGCTACATTCCTGAAGGAGAGAGGTTATGCAATCAAGATTGCCACCGAAGGTGGCTTCAGTGACAATGAACAGCTAGTATGGGTCCTCTGGAAAATTCTCAAGGGGGACGGAAACGATGTACAACCCCTCTTCCTCGCCGTCGTTCATCCCGCTGATCGTTCCCGTAGATTGGTCCCTATTCTCCTAGCACCCTGACCAGGTCTCCGCTTCTCCCTGCACTTAGAGCTTCGAATCTCTTTTTGGACGACGAGACTTTTACGGAAACGAGCACGCCAGAGCCGTAAGCAGAAACACATATAAGCTCGTTCAGGGCGGTTCTTGTGACATCGGCCTTACAGGGGCATCACCGCCATCAACCCGCAACAGGAAGGTGAATCGCCAGCCCAGGTTTCAAAACCCAAGCCTCCAACTGAGGCGAAAGTAACGCCTGAAGAAGATGAAAAGAGGGAACGCGTCGCTCAAGGTATGAAGCTGCTCCTAGCAGCTCGTGACCGAGTACTCACGCTTGCGGAACAACGGGTGCGTGCTTTTCGCCATCACATACTCCACCTCACCTGTGGGACAGATCCTGACCCCATTGATACCCAACCTAACGTCGCCTCCTATGATAACGTCGATGGACCTGCCGCTCATCGGCGCTAATAATCCTAATCTAGCCTATCAGCTTTTCTCGGCCCTCTTAGCCGCCGCTAACGCTCAGTTGCAAGGACCTCACCCCTATCTAGATGTCCTCACGAGGCTTCCCCCGACGTTGCCTTCTTTTGATCTTCTGATCCGCTTGCTCCAGGATACGTCCATCATCGTTGACCCTGTCACGGGAGGTAAAACAACAATTGCTGATATAGTCCGCGTCGAGACTCTCGGACGATTTATTCATGAAAGCATCAAATGGCTCGATAACGCCGAAAGGGAAGAGCGGGAAGGGTCCATCAGCGATGATCGCTTCGCCAAAGGAGTGCAGAACGTGGGTAACCGTTTATTTTCATTACACCGAGTCGTGCTGACACTGATTAGTTCTGTCGCTTCTACGCCTCTCTGCTGAGGCTTTCAGTGGTGGACTTGGGTTCGGACGCGGACACTGCCGAAATGGCGCACTTCACGTTGCGCAACTCGCGATTCGAGGAAGCGAACACGCTCTACCGGCTTTTAGCGGTCGGAAGGTTTTGACTCGACGGTTCGCACGTCGCATGCTTCTCCGTTCTCGTGGTTGCCATGACATTAGTACCCTCATGCCATCATGAACGATCATGCCATCACGTCTTGGTTGCTCAACGGGCTTCTCCATGTGACTTTTTGAATTATGAAGTAACAAAACTCACGATCGATACATGACGTTTTCTTATGCAATATTTTCTCTCTATGACCGCAAATCGTCCATGCCACCGTTTCCGCGTGTTTTTTTTATTCGTTGCCTATAGTATACTCACGTCTTTACCTCTCATTCGTGATACATCGCATCGTGTCTCGTGTCTTTTTCTTCTGTCCTGTCTTATATCTAAATAACGTTCATGTCCGTGGAGGGTTCCCTAGTATCGTATCATTCATGCATAGCACGTCCTTTCTCTGCACGCGGGCGAGCGACTACACACGCACTCGCCTACGTGCTCTCAACCGCGACAATCACCGAGAAAGAGACGTGGCATCCAGAATTACAACAGACAGGCTCGCTATTCGACATTTCGCAATTAAGAACGGCTACGCAGAGAAAGAGAAAGAGAACGAGGAACAAAAGCGGACCGGAGAAAAGGAGGCGCGCGCATACACGAGTCCGTTTGGAAAACGGTGGCTGGGTCTACATCCGGGGTAAAAATACATGACGTGAGCAAGGTATGAACGACGTTGGCCGGACCGTGCGAGCGTGGCGACGAGTGAACGAGAAACGCTTGGAGAAAAAACCCGATGCCGCGCGGAAATGCATCATCATCGTCAGTCGTCCGGTGGGAGGGGTAAACGCGAGAAATGAAGGAGGCGGTGGGGATCAGTATATATGGGGACCGGATCAGGGGTATTCGTAACGGCGTCGATGGCGCTCATGACGATGCGGCTTGTTGTTTCTTCTTGAACCGCAACAGCGGCGCTAGACCGGGGGGCGCACACGCCTTCTTCATAAAGTCGTGCTAAAGAAGTGCATCCGTGGGTCAAACGATGTTCGCTGCAATGGGACCCCAAGACCGACCTGTAACAGCTCGCTCGAATTGGCTCGACTCCGTACGTCGACACACAGACACACGCTCAAGAAGCTCTTGAGTTCCTTACTCAGGGCCTCGGGCTTCTTCAACGTCGGCGTACCGTTGGTCGCGATCAGGTACAACGCCTTGAGCGGCTCTTCATCCAAGTAGGGGGGCTCGTTCTCGATCATCTCGATCGCCATGATACCGAGCGACCAAATGTCGACCTTGGCCCCGTATTCCTTTTGCTTGACCACTTCTGGCGCCATCCAGTACGGCGTACCCACCATGGTCGCTCGCTTCGACTTTTGGTCAGTCAGTTTAGCGCAGAAACCGAAATCGGCTGAGTGCTGGTCAGAGAGGGTCTCGGAACAAACAGAATCAAACGACACGTACTGATCTTGACGCTCCCTTCTGCATCCAAGAGAACGTTGTCGGATTTGATGTCACGATGGATGATGGATTGGCTATGCAGGTGGCACAACCCTTTGCAAGTCTGGTGATGGAGATGAGACCGAACGATCCAAAGTATATGCAAAGCTTACTTCTAAACATATACTCGAGATCTGGTCCTCCTCTAGTGTGTTATTTTCTATAATGTCAGTGAGCGCGCCTCCCTCCATATACTCCATGACCACCCAAAGCTCGGTGTTCTTGACGAGATACGAGTCCAAGAAGTTGACGATATTGGGATGCTGAGATTCTTTCATGACGAGAATTTCGTTAACGATGAGTTCTTTTCTGGGTTGGTGGGAGAGGTCCATCTCCTTGATGGCCACCTTCTTGCCCGAAGCAAGTGTTTTTGCAACGTAGACGTGCCCAGATGCACTGCGTCGCACGGGTCAACGACCTCGATCAATCAATAGACGCCAGTCGATAACGCACCCTTGGCCGACCTTCCTGATCTTGCTGTAGAGCGTCTTCGGATCTTCTTCTGACACAACCGAGCGAAGCTTCTCCATGATCTGAGCCTCCGTCATCGTGCTGATACGCTTTTCCTTCTCTTTAGGCTTCTCGAGCTTCTTCGCCGCGTCAGCAACTCCAGGATCCTCGCCCTCCGGAGCAGTGACAGTGACATCCGGGGGTGGTACCTCCTTCTTCTTGACCGGCTGCAACGGCTTCACGGGTGTCGTTCCAGCGGGCCCAACGACGGGCTGCGCCGCCATCAATTTAGACGGGACGACGGCAGCGCGTTCCGCTTCCTCCCTCGCCTTTTGCCTCTCCCTCTCCCGCTCCCTCTCCCGTTCTCGTTCCCTCTCCTTCTCGCGTTCCCGTTCCTCTCTCCGCCGTTGCTCCCGATGCTCGCGCTCACGCTCCTTGTCTCTAATCACATCTGCAGATGGCTCTCTATCCAACGACGGCTTCGGCGCGCCTTCAGTGACACCCCGTCCCTGCGCCCGCGCCCGCAAATCGGCCGTCGATGGCGTGTGATCCGGAACAGGCGGTTTCGGAGCGGCAGGTGCCGGACGCGTCGCCGTCAACAACGGACGGGGCGGGGCGGGCCTACTCGGCTGCAAGCCTGTCGTCGTCGTCGTCGAGAGTTGCAATATCGCCGGAATACCTGGCGGCGCACGGGTCACTGCCGCGGTGGCTCCCTGTCCGGCAGAGGAGATGGCGTGGGCGTGTTGGCTGTGCGACGTACTCACCAGCTCGGCCGCGCGTGCTGCGGCGAGCGCGGTCGGGGAGAGTGAGAGACCACCGTTTTGTGGGGACGCGGTTGAGACGGATTCGGCGCCGCCGTCGGGGCGTTTTTGTCCCACAGGTCGGGCGTCGAGGGGGGAGGGTATTTTACCGACGGTCGAACCACCGAGACCTGTCCCGGCATTGAACCGTGGGGGAGGAGCACCATCGACGGAGAATGTCGCGAGCGATGAGCCGGCGGAGGTGTTAGAGGGGGAGCGTGCCATGGGGGCCATGCCCATGCCCATCTCTTCGAGCTCGCGCTTCTGGTGATCGGTATAAAACTCGAGGACGTCCAACACAGCTTGCGGGTCCTTGGCATAGTCCTCCCGGGTGATGGCTGATTTCGTGAGCAGCTTGCTCCATTGTTCGGGCATGCCCTGGGTGGAAAGTTGCATCAGATGTCGAACGAGAGCGTGATTGATCAAACGTACGGTAAAGGCGCCAGTATTGGGATCGAAACCGACGTGCACCTTGTGCACGAAATTCGTTGGATTGCTGACGCCCATCAGCGGGCTCCGTGAGTAGATGTCGTCCTGCCACCCATAGAGCTCCTCGTCATTTTTGAGGGCAATATGGTATCGTTTGTCCTTGGTCTCCAGCAGCAGACAATACGGCTTCAAGTCTACCCGCTCGATGTTGGCTATATCCTGCAGCAGAATCGCGGTCTGTGCCGGGGAGGACTGGGCAGCATCAGTGAATGGGCGATCCGATGGAACAGAGGACGATCTGGACTGATCCTGCGCACCTCATTCTTGTGTATGGTCAGCGTCTCGCCCTTCAAGACGAGCCATTTTCTCAAGAACATGAAACTGGCGAACCCCTCCTCCTTCAAGCTGACCATGCCATTCCGAATGACCTGAGAGTTCATGGACATGTCGGAATAACGAATCGGGGATCCGCCAATGCCGGTGTAGTCTGAAGCGTATGAAGAGCCGGAGGAAAAGGAAGCGTTGTAGCCCGAGCTTTGGAGAGCGTTATTGTACTGGGAAGAAGGTACGGAATCGGCCGTCCGTCGCAGGGGAGCCTGTGGGGCGGGTCTGGACGGAGTCAGGTTCGCCGAGGCAACGTTGAAGGCCATCGTCCATCCACGAGAGTGTCAGCGGGTCGTCCAGATGGTAGAACCAAACAGCAGCTCGCTTCGGGACGGTGGTGGACGCGAACAAGATCGAACGGATGAGCAGCTCAGTCAGAGGAAGAAGGCGAGCGACAAGATTCGGCAACTGTCCAGCGCTCGGATGTACCCGCCAACGACAAACACATTACCACGGTAACAGATCAACAACGGTATGTACTCTTCTCGAGAAAGAACCCTCCACAGTCACCGTCTTCCGTACCGAAGCTCCGTCAAGGCCGGGTGGGAGGTGATACACCACACTCCGAAGAGTTCGCAGGCCACGTACCGGATCAAGATGGCTCATGAAAACCCTCACCGATTCTTTGTCGCCCTGTCAAATGGTAAGTGGCCAAGTTGGACAGACGTCACGAAAACACTCGCTTGTAAGTGAATCGCTTCTTGGTGTGCGCGAATTCGCCTAGCTTGTGGCCAATCATGTCTTGGGTGACCGTCACGGGAACATAGTCTTTTCCGTTGTGCACCAAAAATCGGACGCTGCACACGCTCGTGAGACAGGTCGAAAGAGATGTTCCTAACGAGGACACTGACCCGACAAAGTTCGGCAGGATGGTACAGGCCCGCGCATTGGTCCGTATGGGGACATTGTCCTCCAACGCCTGCTTCAGGTTCGAAAAGGCGACGAAATATGGGCCTGTCTAGTATCTCAGAATGACCGTCCGAACTAGAACGAAAAACCGACCTTTCCAAGCCGACCTGCCCGACCTCAGGATGAGTGATGGCTGCATCAAGAAACGGTCAAACAGTATTTCACTTGTGCAAACAAGCAAACTGTAACGGCTTAGTCACACGTCACAGGACGATCTTATCGATGCTTTCGTTTCGAGGCAGATTGTCTCAAGTAGAGCTGAGAGGGAAGTTGAGTAGAGGATAAAAAAAGACATAGCTGTACTTTCTCGCCCCCAATCAACCTACAGAGGATTTCACCCCTTCACCTAGTAGGAGATTCCGTGTGAACGCCAGACTGAGCCTGCGTCACATCTTTTTTGAAGTTTAGACCTCCTCTGTCGTTTATCGTTCTCGTTTAAAAGTTTTCATTTCACTGGTCGACCGTTTCCGGAACCCAAAGGATAGGCCATCCTTGCAAGTTACCCCTCGGTCGCTCCACCTCAGCTAAAACCTCAATCTCCATTAACCTTGAAAAAAAAATTCCAAAATTATCCTGTCAAACTACAGCTCTATAAAAGAAAAAGAAATGCCGCGCCACCAACTCCGCAGTACTACCGCACGGGCGGCACCCCATCTTTCGACCCCTCGAAGGCACGCAGCTAGTGAGTCTTCCCTTCCTACTTTGACTCCAGCTCCCGAGCTCGGGTCGTCAGACCATGGAGCCGGTGACCAGCCCCGAGACCGCACCTTCCGCTCCTACCGCGATGTGGCTGCATCTCGAGAGGTAACCCCGTCCTTCGGGACACCGGGTAGTAGAATTGGGATAGACGTTCCTGTCTTTGTCGCGTCGACCAAGCCATCCGCAAACCCCAAATTAAAGACGATTTAATCGTGCCTGGAGGATTCTGGGAACCGAGTGAGTACTCGGGTGAAGGAGATGACGAGTGGACGACAGTGCGGCGACAAAGACATCGTGCACGTGTGACCGATGCATCACCTCATGTCATCCCGCGATCGCTACAGGAAGAAATGGACCTGGCGATCCAAACTACTGAAGATCAGCTTAGACCGTCTGAGCAAGAGTTAATCCACAGATGAGAAAATGTACCTCTCACCACTGAGAGTATGGGTTTGGAATCAGAAGTGAGCTTTGATGAGCGCCCGAAAGACAAGGGCAAGGGCATCAACCCTAGGAACTGGGGAGAAGTCAACCTCCCTGAAAACAAGATGGACGTGGAAGCTCAGCGGCAAGAGCTTGTCCGACTCAAGAAAAGAGCAAAAAGGGCTCGTCAGAAAGAAAAAAGAGCTGAAAAGTACTCAGACAGTGAGCTCGCCGAGTCTGAATCTGAGCCTAGTATGTGCAGGAGGAAATGGTCCTCCGAGCAAAAGCGCTCTGAACTGCCCCTCAAAGTCGAAAAAGCTATCTCCATAAGTGATCGTAAGGCTCGTAAGCTCTTGAAACGCAATGTCTATATGGACGGTAATAGTCCCATTGAAAAGCTGGTAGACCGGGCATTGAAGGCCAAGAAAAGGTGATTGCTTGGAAAGGTGATCAAGCCAGTGCTTGAGCCGGCTCAACAACTAGCCCCAACGAGCTATCTGGGGAAAGCCCTCGGGAGAACTAGTAAAAGCTGTGAATCAAGGCTTTCCTCCAGCGAGTCCAGCAGTAGTTCGGACACCTTGAGCGAATACAAATCTCCTTCATCTGATTTGAGCAACTCTAGCTTGAACCCAAGTGAGCCCTCCTTGTCAGGCTCAGAATCCTTTGGCTCGACCTCTTCGAGCGAATCCTTGGAGGAGTCTTCCGACTCGAACTTCGAGCGCTCTCGTTGAAAGCACAAGTCTCATTGGAAGAGACGAGCCTACAAGAAGGGGCACCAATCTAAGAAAAGGAAACGGAGCTGCTATGGAAAGTTAAAGCCAATCCAGCCTACTAAATACAATGGGGAGCCGGACTCACGAGTGTTCCATTGGTTTGTCACAGAAGGAACTGCTTATGTTGAGGTAGGACAAGTGTTGAGTGCAGAGAGAGCCTTCATGCTTTCCCATTTCCTTATGGGAAAGGCCCATCAGTTCTACCTGCAGGAGGTTTCTGATAACCCCCTACAAATGGAAACTCCGACTCTTCTTCATCAGATTATTCAATCATTGCTTTCTGATTGACTTCAGAACTTCTCAGCGAGATAAGCTCAAGAAGACATACCAAAACCAGAAGAGCATTTGAGAGTTTCTCTCAGAACTTCATGGCCTCTGGAATCTAATCAGAGATGTTAGTGAATGAGACAAAGTTATGAAATTCTGGTATGGCCTTAACAATGACCTCCAGAGTGATCTCTGGTGTGATAAATTAAAACCGGAGCACTCATCCCTTCGATTCATGATAGCAGCTGCAGAGGTCTTCAAGATAGCGAGAGCTGTTGGAAACAAGAATCACTGGCACAAAGAGCTGGGATGAAATGGCAAAGGGGATGCCCAAGTCTTGAGAGATAAAGCAGTCTCTTGAGCCAATGACCAACCAACTGCTGCAAAACCTAAGGTTGGCTT